>JAGDQP010017156.1:0-16564 GCA_022664845.1 Lepisma saccharinum
CCATTGTTCAATGTGTAACTTAATCTTTGAGTAATTTTCTGCATTCAATGTCTACGTTACACAACCATACATCACTTTACACTTGAGATACATTGGTAATTTGCTTTTTATAATTAAAGTTGTCTTTCAATCGAGCTCAATGCCATTTTACGTCTATTTATTTCCTCAATCATCTTGGCGTTCGATACCTTCAGCTGTCGTAGATAAAGATACTCAAACCAGTATCCTTCTTTTCAACATATACAGTAAGTCCTATTGTCAAACTCTTATTACTCAATTCCTCCATTCTAGTTTGTAGTTCCTACTTCTTCTGTCTTCCTTCTGCATACGGTCCTTTTTCTGTTCACCAAATAAGGTATTTGAGATCCTACGATTTCGTTGCTTCTACTACTGGCAAAAAAAGCAGCTGCAAGATTATTTTTAGATTTAACAGGTAACAACAAATAACTCTTGATGAGTCATTAGGTACGTAATCGATGTTAAGATACCATTAATTTCAATAAGCGATTCCTAATAATTGTTACCATTAACAAGTAATGCATATTGTGGGCAATTGCGCAACACATTTAGAGTTCTGATCTTCCTTCATCCGCTCGACATTGTTTCGCGAGTTTTTCGTGATTTTTGACAATATGGATCTCGCATTCTATTTTTCAACAGTCAAATATGAACAATGAGATGCTCACGGTATTCAGATAGTCAAGAGGCAATAAGCTTTGGATCACAAGTCTTATAGTTCTGAGTTCGAATCTTGGCTGGAACACGGATCTTTGTGTCCAGATTTTAATGTAATAGTTTTTCATTAAAGTTGTCATAATTTCATTACATTTTCTAGAAGTTGGTCTTAAAAGTTTCCCCGTCTTGGAAACGAAACTGTGCACAATAAATGAGTTTTAATTTTGCAGTACAAAACTTCACATATTCCTGTGCACTTTTCACGTCCTACTCCTCTTCTTTAGACTGTTCTAAAGATCAATATATAAAGTACAAAAGGCATGAAATTAGGTTGATAAGTGGACCTTTAGTCCTTTAAAATGAAGAGTTGAATACTGAAACTTTTAATGGCAGTTCGAATTCTCTCGTTACTCAAAGTCCTCTCTTTAGAATGTTACACGATATAAGAACGTCCTCTGAAATTACTTACTTCAATTCTTTCCCTTAACACATTGTGTTCATATTGAAATCGATAATAACATCTGACGAGAATTTACGAGATCCCTTAAGTAAAATACTGAAGTAATAATCGAAAACTCACAACAATGACGAACTATTTTGTAAAAACCTAAGTGTATAAGATCAAACCACACATTCGCGTAAGAACAGTTTATGTGTAAGTGCTTAAAACGATCTCCTAATAGAATTACTCAGAACTTTAGCACAGTACCTAATGCCTGGTGCATGAAGTTCATTACACGATCAGAGCTTCCAGCTTCAGTCTCTAGCGCACGTACTTGTGCATGAATTACGCCATTCTCTGTCTTCCTTTATTAAATTTCTAATGCAAAATTAATGATGAAAGCTTTAGCATGAAAGTTCAGGATCCCTTCCTTTGCACACAATATGCACCAGAGACTATACAGAAGCAAATTCTTCTATTTTCACTTCTATTTTCGGTTGGGGATATCCCTATATATAGCCATCCATCATAAATACCTACATAATGTTAAGAAATGCCTTAACAAATTGTAGAGATGCAGTTCTTGCTAGGTCGAAATCCAACTTCAAAGCTCCCGATCGAATTTCTACAACATGCATTAAAATTATATTATTATTATTTTAAAAGATATATATCCTTTTTATATATATACCTTTTTTAAACTTACTCTCGTCTTGTCACTGAATGAATCAAAGGCCTACTTAACCTATTTAATAGTTGTATTTATATCAGGAAATGCAGCATATGACTACGAAAATAAGGTTTTGAAAAGGAATGGGATGTCATCTTTTTTTTAAAAAAAAGTATAAAGTACATCATTATACAAAAATTCTAAATATTGAGCTGAAAGTTAAATTATTAATTACACACAAAACTATTTATTTGTATCCAAATTTATTCTTTCAACACAATTGGAACACAATATTCATTCTTGAAGAGAAAAAAGATCCAGTGCTATGTACGTTCAATAACCTTGGTCAGAAAAATTACAGGACTGGTGTTGTGAAAAATAATATACTCAACTCACCAAATAATGGTCCTTGGTCCTATCAAGATAGCTCCCTGCACTATTTATATACGCAGCTGCCAGCGTTCTCTTCTGGAAATATTCTCCCCACATCTGTCAGTCTTTTGGATTGTTGAATATCTTGGCACTTTGCCGCTTCGTTTGAGGATCATATTCTTAGCATCAACTTTCATTTTCGGCATTGTTGAAATCGAATGTGCGATAATTTCTGACCTTCTTGAACAGTTCGACGGCAACTGTCAGTGTGTGAGGGACAATTTTGCATTGAGCTTCCAAATCCATAAATCACCCCCTAAAATTTCATACACTGCTGCTGTTGCCACGGCAACACGTCATAGATGCACGACTTTTGAACTTTTGATTGTAAGAGTATAATAAAATTATTTTACTGCTTTGAATACACAAAAAGGCAAATGTTTTAATTATCGTATAGTATTTATTGTAAAAGAATAACTCTTAGACAAAGATGGCATGTGGGATACTGGGTGAACATCAGCAAGCAAAACTCTGATTAATCTTTAATAGTTTCTGAGTTCCTTATGTTAGCACCTTTTTTATGTATTCAATCCCGTTGATTCATATTCTTTTTAACGCCCGCCGTCGCGAATGGCGTTTACAACCATGGTTCTCGTAGGTCACACCTAGCAAACGCTGGTCTGTGCTTTGAATATCGGTCATTAGACGCATTACATTCCTCCTTCCAGATCGATTTAGTGAATTATCAAAAGAAGGGGGCAATACGAAAATTGAAGCCCACAGTGAAATAAAAACATCACAGGTCTGCAACAAAACAGGTTGATAGCATTCACTAGCAGGGTTGTATAATAAGATTTTTCTATGTTATGAATAAAATACTAGAAAACATAAAATACGTTTAACACTTAAAATTCCATAAAACTCTGGTCACTACAACGGCAAGACATTGACTTACACTGTACATAACAAGGAGCAATATCCCACTATTATTCAGCCAACCCTGAACACTAGTAGCGAAAAGATTTTTTCTTTTTCTTTTTTTTAAAAAAAACTGCTGCTTTCAGAAATGAGCTTGAGAGATTTCCATTCCTGCTTCTTCTTCTTTTGACTAGGCAAAAAATGTCCTTAGTTGATTCATGTAAATGAAATACTGCTGCCACCCGTTTCCGCACAAAATTTTCTAATGTCCTCTGTCTCAAAGATGATGGATTTGCAAGTCACGTGATGCTGTCGTCGTTTGCATTCAGCGGAGGAGAGGATCATCGAGAGAAGTTGAGTCACTGGCATCTTGAGCTGTGCTTAGTTATGTCTCCCTCCGTTCTCTTCCTCTCATTTCATTTACGCTCATTGTTATACGTTCTGTACTTTACACCTTTAGAAAACTACTCGTTCAACCTGCTATTGACGGACCAAGTTATCTATCATTATGAGGTGCCTTTCGTTCCACGCGCGGCGTTAGGTTGTGCCTACTTTTCCATCAGGCATCTGTTACCATTTCTTATTAGTTTAAAATCAGATTAACGGTCCGTTGATAATATTATTTGTTCAATGAACTTTTAAAATTTTCGCAGTGAACAATCGACATGATTTGACTACTCTTTTAGAGTTTCGCCGTTAAGCCATTCTATAATTTCAAATACAATTCACTGTCAAGCTTTTCCGTTGCTTTTATTTTATTTATTTTTTCATTAACTTAATTAGAGCTGCTGTGATAGCAGAGAAATCCACACAGATTTTTTTATTTAAAATGGAGGTGTAAGTTTAAATCCATAGCACATAAACTTTCAAATGATTAATCGATCGTACTTTGAAAATGTACACACCTGAAACTCAATCATCATTGTTACGCGTAAAACTTCCTGGTAATGAGACAATATTTCTTGGTTTTCACCCACGTTTGTCCTAATCTGTTACCATTCCTGTGTATTATGTTCATCGGATGATTCTAGTGACCCATTCGTTTTATTATTATTTTTTTTAACACTTTCCTTATGAAGTAAAATGTGAAAAAACATAGCTAGACGCTTGGGATGAGTCACGATTAACGGAAACCACAAGTGATTCGAAAGCTGGATTGTTTTTAATGATCTTTAGCGTAAAGTCTGTCATAGCGTTCTTGAATTATTGGCCATAAGCGGCTGCACAGAAGGATCCAAAGATAATTAGTACGTGTCCTTTTTTATTTTCAATTTAGAACTGGAAACAAACTTACAAAAGAAAAAAAAACTTTAAAAAGACAGTTAAATTTCTAATTATCTCATTTATCATGTTTCATCATAAAAGATGTGCATAATGAACAGGAAACATTTTATTGTTCCTCAGGAAAATTAAAAGGACATTAAGCTCAAAATTACACCCACAAATCAAATAAATTACGACACAACATAGTCTTTATTTATGTCATTTATAGTTTAAGCACATTGTACCTTCAGTATGGCGGTCTGTGCAGTGTGTAAATCAATATGCAAAAACAAAAAAAAAAAAAAAAAAAATGTGATAATACAATTTTCACAAACACGCTCACATAGCGCTTATGTAAGATCTTTCTTTGTCTTATGGACCTGTATGAAGACTGTAGAAAAAAAATACGTAACTAATAAAATGTTTCATCAAGCAAAACAGTAAAACGTGTACTTCATATTTGTTAGTACATACATTATGGGTCCTATGATACACATTTACAAGAGTAATTTGATAGCTTTCTTCTTCTAACGTTACACGCCACGCGTATCTCTTATAGTGCTTTTATTCTTGCTTTTATTTGTAGGAATGAAAGTGTCGCAAAAGTGTGTCCACTGATGGTCTTGGGGTACTAGGGTCTAAGGAAACTATAATTACGCTTTTAAATAGAATAAACGGTAAGAACTGTGCCTTTAATTCAACTTCTCTCTCTACATGAAAATAAGCAGACTCTCTCTTTATGTTTTTTGGCCAATCACGGATGCAGTTTCTCAACTAATTTTACTATCCTCTATGTTATTTTCATACCCTGAGAATGGAAAAGATATCTGTTCTCGAAACGTTGGACAGCATAATCTTACGTGGTAGTTAATAACCCTAAAACAGTTACACATTTCACGGTATCAGAACTTCCATTCTTACTTCTGTTATAATGTTCAAGATACGTAAAAAAAAGGAACACACGCTTGAAGTACGTGTACCAAGTAAAAATTTGGGACGATAATAAGTCAGGTATTTTTTGTTAAGATGGCAAAAAGGCTTTCTGAAGCAAGCACATGCAAATTTCCTGTTATGTTTTAATCTAGGTATGCTAATTTGTCACTATTGTTAGCATAGTGTCGACAGGAAGGGGCATATGGAATAAGTCATTTTTCCAAGAGAAAATGGACATAGCCAGCAAATGGAGCAAGGACATTTTCGAGACACATACAAATTACATTAGAAGATGGTTGCAGAATATATTTAAGACATTATAATCTACTCAAATGGTAGTGTTTGTCTCTGTTTTAATATCCATGTATCTGTAGTGAAATGATAACGTGATCGATGTACACGCTTCTTGATGGTTAGTGATAGTTATTTAAGAACTTTGATTTTAAGTTACTATATACTCACGTACACTAGTACACACGGATCAACTTGAGATATTCCCCGTACCCAGTGCTCTAGTTCCAAAATTTTCACAGGGTATACGCTAGGCTTCCTGAAACTTCAAGTGAAGATCATGTCTCCATTAACTTTTGACCCATGTTTACATTAATAAAAGACTGCTTCCGTTTATTATTTGGTTACATAGTAATAAAAAGTACAACAGAAATAGACATTTGACATTAAATACGGGGAAATATAATTGAACCTCCGTACTTTTTCCTTTAATTTTAGAAAGTATAGCGCGCTTCGCTTTTGCATGATTGCATATGAAAAACTACAATTCTTCGATATAACGTTATATTTTTCTGGTCTCTAGAATATTGTTATATCGAGGTCTGACTACGCTTCATTTACGAACTTGTTCTCTCTCACTGCCTCCACACCTTTCCCATAGGAGTTAAACTTCACCATTCCACTTTGGATTAGTGACATCTCTTTCGATTCATTTGGTGCATAGATTACGAGGATTGTAACACACAGACATCCACAAAATCTTGATGAAGAGAGAAAGAGAGAGAGAGAGAGGGGGGGGAAGAGGCGAATTTGTGGAATGGTTCATGCTAAAAAAAGGAAATCTTATATTCTGGTTCTAATACACGAACTGGAACTTTCAGTAATGGACTTATCGTGTCTACAAGGCTCAAACTGGAAAATCGCATGAAAACAAATACAACAAGATAACTGCATATGACCTTTTAGGCCAAAGAGCTAACACGATTCTCGTATTTCAGTTACAATCGTTACATTTTGCTTGCATGTTCTATCGCTAATCAACGACTGAACTGCTCCCTTTCACCTGGCGTTCCTCTTTCAGATTTTCTCCCCCCTCTACATTTTGCCCACATTCTCGAGATCGCTTGTAGTCACTTACAGAAACAAATACCAACCTGTTGAAATAAATTTGGGTACATATTTTCCAGTTGCAGCTGCCTACGATGTTTGCTCATCATAAATATACAGCATCGACTTAACTCACTACCATTTTCTAAAAGCTTCAAAATATAAAAATTTCGATCTGGATTGCATTATTTAGAATTACAACAACATAAACAATTAAAATAGAATTAAATTCATATTAGAAAATAACTGTAGTAGTATAAAGCATCTGTTAGCGTAAGGATTCTAATAATATTCTGTATATGCACTTAGTCCAGATAAGAATGCCAAAAATTGATTAATCCTTTTTAAGGAGGCGAAATACTACCTACTCAATAGTAATAATAATAATAATAATAGAAGAGGATAAATAAATCTAACGTATCTCTTTTCTATAAATTGTAACTAATTGACTTGTAAACTGACCAGAATGCATTACGTAAATCTAACTGCGAACACCTAGAGGATAAATAAATTATTTTAAGTTTATGGAATAATATAAAATTACCTTAAATTACGCAGGAGTATCAGTTGAATAACCAATTGAATAAAATTATGTCAACAACAACGACGATAAGAAGAAAATAAAACGTGTCTATAAGGATTCAGTCGAAAATGTTTCTCATGTGTTTCTTATTTTCCTTCAATAATGCAATACAAAGAATATACCTTCAATTACGGTGACTGTGGTAATACTCGTACACTAGTTATTAAAGTATCCTGGGTTCGATACTCGGTACTGATAAGTGCTTCAAATCGCACTTTAAAATGTAGGTCCTGTCTTCAGGATGTCATCTTCATCTAGGGTTGCCAACCGGCCGGTAATCTACTGGCCTGGCCGGAAATATTCTCTGTTAGGCCGGTGACCGGTGCCAAGGTCTCACCGGCACTACTGCGACCGGTGATTTTCTGAAAATTACTTGTTCGTTAGATCGTCTTCGCTAATTAAATAATACAAATCTTTGGCATATTACTCGTACTAGGGTTCACCGGTACATTCGGAAATTTTACTTTCTTTGTGATTAAAGATGATGGCTGGTACAGACCTCTGACGAAAGTCAGATGTGGAATCCAGATTTCCGGTTCAGAATTCTTCCTTGTTATATTTTATTTTTATTTGGCGCCAATTATTTTATTTCTAATAAAATTTGTATTGTGGTTTACTTGTTAAATGTTGGTTTTGTCTTGCGAATTATGTCATACGCGTATTAGTCAATTTGTTGCGTCCAATTTTGATCTATTAAAATTAAGGCATCCATTATTCTAGTTTACAGCTTTGATTTTTTGCGGCTGGGACTGTTTGTAGGTATTGTTCTTGCAGTCCTGGTTTTTGATTGCCTCTTTATCCTACAAAAAGAGACGCAGTTATGCTTGCACCCTTTTCTGGCTTTTCATTGACTGTTTATCTCCCCTGTAGTTTAAGCAACCATTTCACGTCATAGCTAGTTACCAATAGAGGCGCCGGTAATTTTATTTCCCATAGTTGGCAACCCTATTCCATCCAATGCAAGACAATGACAAACCACCATCGGTTCACTTTGATTAAGGACTTCCGGGCAGAACGTTTATCATCATCATCAATTACAGATAGGCCTAATAGCTTTCTCTAGTGTCTAGTCAATAGAGACAGAAGCAACAGATATAGCATTCCTGATGAAGGAACGTATTTGGTGACAATAACTAACTTACTCTATGGCTTACAGAATTCGCAAGTTCATCGTCGCAGTAACAAACGTTTACCATTCGACTATTATCCTGGGTAATATCAAGCCAGTTTTCATCTTGAACATCTACCTCTCGAAGATCCCTTCTAATATGGTCTTCCCAATGGTCTCTTTGTGATTTCATTATTCTTGTAGTGCCGGGTAAATCATATAGTTTTTCATTATGGGTCTCCCCTATTCACCGGTTCTCTTGTCCAGTTTAAACCCGTATATCTTTCTCAAAACCTTATTCTCAAACACATGCAGCATTCTTGTTTTTTGTTTCAAGTTGATCTGGAAGCGCTGGCACCATGAAAATCACTTCCAAAGGAAATTCTATTATTACAGGAACTAATGGGAAAGGGAGTCATAATTGTTGTTTCCATGCACACGATGTACTATAATTTGCTACTTTTCATTTATATAAAGATACATTTTAAAAACACATTATTTACTTACATTCATGCAAAATAATATTAAACACTACGATCCACTTTATAAACCTTATTTTTCTTTAAGCAAGAAATATCTTGTAGTATATAGATTATCATCCAAATGGCAGGAAGCGCTAACAACGAATCGACAATAGAAAAGTCGGAACTAAACCCGTATCCATTTGGGTCACGAAGATGGTCGGGTTCACATGAGGAAACAACATGAAGCGTTGTACCCTGAGCATATGTACATGGTCTAAGGTTGTACCCTGATGTTCAATAAATTGAAAGGGATTTTCATGGTACTCTCTCGCAATAATCTGTCAGCACCTCTCTTTATGTTATTAAAACTGTCCATGGGAGAAAGTAAAGGTATCGGCTCTGGAGCTAAATCAAGATTCGAAAAACGCACAAGTTATTCATTTTCTATGGGTTAGACAGGAAGTCGTGGTTTAAGCCCATCACATGTCTGAGGATAATGTTACTCTGCGAACACTCTTCCGGGAGATATGGACGGGGTAACAACGACAAGAGCCTTAGCTTTAGGTATCATCCTAGTATTTGTTTGGCAAAAATGAAGAAAGCCCTAGGCTTTGTCGTTCCCATTAAGAATTTTCAGAATTCTTTCGCAAGTCTAAGTCAGCATGGTCAGGACTCGAACCTGCTTTACTTCCCATTACCATTCTGAAGTTTGCGACCGTAATAATATAATCAGACACTGGTAAATGCAATTACAAGTACTTGGATTCATGACTAATGGGAATTTGTTGTTAACTCAAAATAATATTTAATAAATCCTTGTGTAGAAAACAAAGTAAAATGCTCTAGAGAGAGTTTATTTCAGAAATTTCATTAATGCTAGAATACACCCACGGGATACGTCAACCAGGGACAGGCGTTTTTAATCATATAAACTAGATCACCAATAACAATCTATGAACTACGGAAATTAAAGGTCTTTTAATTCATTAGCATAACAAAGGCGTAGTTACATAATGCACAATTTGCCTCACTGCCCAGCAAATTCTCGTCCAATAATATATGTAATTTCCGGAAGAAAAAAAAAGAGAGGAAAAAAAACTTGGGATTTATGTACACACGCAAACCTTCCACCTAGTCGTTTGTAACTAAAAGCGTTTCTCCCACAGGTACATTGATGTGGCAGGAGAGTGGAAAAAATAAACTGCCATTACCCGAAATCTAATTCCCAACACTTTAATTCTTTCCCATGTCTGAATCACTCACATAGTGAACATAGGATCCTACATTACGTGCGATAATACTACGTTCCACTACCAGAGAATGTGTTTCCCTCTTCTCTCCACATTCAGCACGGAGATACGATGTCATGAGATAACCAACAAAATACAGTAACAGGGTTGCCATCTTATGCTTCTTTTACCTTTGGCAACATTTCTTTCACGATCATTATTCTTGGAGAATTCTGTAATTCTGACATCAGCTGCCAAAAAAAATTTTCTCACATTATCGCCAATGGTTAATTAACGTTTATTTGGCATCTACTTATAAGTAATGATTACAGCTGGGCTCCAACATGGTACTGGCAATTTGCATCAGTACAAACTTTCAACATGAACAGAAATGGTGACATTAATTACAACTTGCCTTCATAAAAACTAAATTTAATTTGATGGCTATCCTTCATGAATCTAAATTTCAATTTACTACTTAATATGACAGTACTTAAAACTGGAATCTGGTGCGAAATATAATTCTTAGCAACACTTAAGAACATATGGATACGGGACTTATTCCCAGCATTTTTCTTCTTTCGAATCTCTAATCAAGAGGCCCTTTCAAATCTTGTCAATATTCATTAGAAAGCTATTCAAGAACGCGATATTTCTGTGCATTTAGCTTAACAAGTTTTCTAATATTTTTTCTACTATCCTCTATCCTTGCCAAAATGTTTCTATCACATGTTGCTTAAAAATACTATTGGGTCTGCGAAAAAGTTCGTGGCGTTTCCCCGATAGATGGCGTCAATTGCAAATACCTCAGGAAACACAGATCGCAGCGCCACCACTAAACGCTCGTTGGAAAGGTGACACTTCGAGCGTTACTGTGAGTGTATAAACAGCGAAATTGGTGCAGTGGTTGGAAAGTGGTTTGCGTGCGAAAATGGAGAACAGTAATGTCAAATTGTGCTATATTTTGCAATATTATTACGACAAAGGAAAGAACGCTGCGCAGGCATGTGAAAAAAAATTGTGCTGTGTACGGAGAAGGTACTTTATCAAAATCTACTGCGCTGAAATGGTTCGCTCGCTTTCGTTCTGGTAATTTTGATGTGAAAGATGAGCCACGCTCTGGTCGTCCAATCACTGAAAAAGCTGATGAAATTCTTGAAAAGGTCCAGCAAGATAAGCATATCAGCAGTGTCGATATTGGTATGGAGCTAGGCATTAACCACGAAACTGTGTTGAACCATTTACACAAAGCTGGCTACAAAAAGAAGCTCGATGTATGGGTTCCGCATGAGTTGAGAGAGAAAAACATGATAGACCGAATGAACATCTGTGATGCGCTGCTGAAACGCTATGAAAACGAGCCGTTTCTGAAACATGTCATAACCAGTGATGAAAAATGGATCACGTACGACAATCGGAAGCGTAAAAGTTCGTGGAGAAGGGATGTTGAGCCGTCACAAGCGTTCGCGGAGCCTGCATTGACGCCGAACAAGGCGATGCTGTGTGTGTGGTGGGACTGGAAGGGAATCATCCACCATGAGCTACTTCCAGCTGGTCAGACGATTAATTCTCAACTCTGCTGTGAACAACTAGAGAGATTACGCCAGGCAATTGAAAGGAAACGACCCGAATTGAATAACAGGAAAGGTGTTATCTACCATCATGACAACGCCCGACCACATACTTCGTTGATGACCCGTCAAAAATTGCGCGAGCTTGGTTGGGAAGTTTTGATGCATCCACCGTATAGTCCAGACATAGCACCCTCGGACTATCACTCGTTCCGATCTCTACAGAACTCTCTCAATGGAATTAAGCTGTTTTCACAAGAAGCCTGTGAAAACCACTTGATTCAATTTTTTAACCAGAAACCACAGAAGTTCTTCACCGATGGCATCATGGCTCTACCCGCAAAGTGGCGAAACATTGTCGATAATAATGAAGCATATTTGGTTTAAACAAATTCATTTGCATCCTATAAGAAAACGAGTTGAAATTTACTAAAAAAAAAAACGCCACGAACTTTTTCCCAGACCCAATATCTTGGAGCTCGTTGTACAAAGTTCACTCCAAAGGCACATACGAGGAGTTACAACACGAGAAAAATAGGTTTATATTGAAAGTACTTTCAATAAAAAGTATTATTATTATTATTAGCTAAAATAACATGGAACTCTTCTAGCATAATTATATCGAAATTTTCCACGGTTTCTACCACTGAAGCGTAGAATCTTTTGCCATGCAGTCCATCTCTAATTTTAAGAAGTCGCTTGTAGACCTCCTACAATCACTATCTCTTTAATTCTTACACACTCGATGACGAAATAAATAAATAATTGGAACACAGAACGAAAGTAAAAGAAGAAAATTTAAATATATAACTTTCTCAAATATGTTCATACAATAAACGTAGTGTACAATTATTATTATTGTATGTCCATATGTATTATTAGTACGTAATTGTGAACAGTGATGTGTTCTATCTATAAAACGTTCCACGCGTACGTATAATGTATGTGTATGTGGGGAGGGGGGTCATTATTTTTAACGTAGCTACACACAGAAACTTGGTGTTTATGTACATAGTTGAGTGCAGAAGAAATCCTTCATTGCCTTAACTCGGCTACAGAAAATAAGGCAATAAATAAAAATAAATCATGAAAGTTCGGAGTTTGAATACTAGGAGAAAGATTGATAAGAAAGTTTTATCATTCGTAGTGTAGAATTTGGACATAGAAAACTATTATCGAACGATGCATTGAGATTTTGTAATAGCTGTCTGGATAAAAATACACTGTTCCATAAATATTTGAATCATAACCCTTTTCTCATGGGAACCATCTATCATGCAATATTTGGTTTATAATCTTTAACTCTGTACCTTTAAGTCAATATGTGTCGATATTTAACTTGACAACTTATTTGTCAGTTATCAACTGGAAAAGAACATTTTTCGAACGCTACACTAGACAAGAGAACGCAAAACAGAAAACTTGTTTCTAATTTGACACGCGTTGACTAATCGTGGACGAGCTGTAGGTGCTATGTGTTTGTTGCCTGCGAGTGTTACATAAATTTTATCCACCCAAAGATAATTTTTGCCAAGAATTCCGAAAATAGTTTTTCTTGGCTTGCACAGTAGAGAGCGTGTGTCCTAAAAGGATTTATTCCAGGTGACAACTCCGCCTGTAGCCCGTTACGTTTCGGGAAGTGTAGTTTTTTTAAAAACGATTTTCCAAAATTTCGCTTCCCTCTTCCTCATCTTGACCAAAGTACGAAATTTGGGTATTAAATAAAAGAGGATCAACGAACGTTCAAACAAGAATCAGTTCATTGCACTACAGCAATTTGTAGATAAGATACATATAAAATGTATAGCAAATATTTCGTTTTCATAATAATTATGCACCAAAAGGATTAAAATATAAATTTGAAATATGATAGCCCCATAAAATACGTGACAGTGCAATTCTGATCGATATTTGAATTTTCGTGCTAAAATACATGAATGACACCAAACACCTGTACTAAGAAAAAGGAATATCTTTCATTTGCACATAATGTTACAAGACTTCACACACGACTGAAGAAACACAATGTTCCTAAAATGTCTTTAAGAAGAAAAAAAAATCCGTATACTTCTGTTTGATACATATTCCTAGAAAGAAGTTTTCGCTCCTTTTGAGTGTGTGTGTGTGTATGTGAGTGAGAGAGAGTGAGAGAAAGAGAGGGAGGGAGGGAGAGAGATAATCTTGACCAGTCAAGTTATAAAAACCTGGGAAACAAGGCCGTATGCAGTCACTGGAACTCTGATAAATTATACGAGTATTCTCAACAATAGAACGAGATATCTAAGGCATATTTGTTCTAAAGACTGGTATGCTATTTCAGTACAAGACAATTAAAAAGTCTCAAATGGTATACCGAATGAAATCTTAAATAATACATTTCCAGCATATCAAATGAAGCATCGAAACTGCATAAACGTTATTCATTTAGCTTGCTAGACAAAATGAGTAAAAATCTAGTGGTTTGAGGTTTGGAGACCACCCAATGTAATTAGAGTAATTATTGCAGAGGAGGGTGGGAGAGACACGACGCCAACCGTCGATACACTATTCTCTATCTATGACAATTTTTGGAACACACTTTAGAATACAACTCAATATAGGCGACTACATATAACTCTTTTGAAACTGCTTCCCCGCCTCTCCAATTGCAATTTAAAGTACAAAAAAGATAATGAAAGTTTTCCTGACATTCCTTTATTGTCTGAAAGACAAAGAACGTATTTTTCGAGTTGGCATCTATGTTCTCACGCGAACACCAATGAAAGAAAAAGAAAGAAAGAGAAAAAAGAACGAAAAAGAAAGAAAATGAGAGAGAGAGAGAGAGAGAGAGAGAAAGAAAGAAAGAGAAAAAGGGAGAAAGAAAGAGAAAGAGAGAAAAGGAAAGAAAGTAGAGAGAGAAAGAAAGCGTAAAAGAGAGAAAGAAAGGAAGAGAGGAAGAGAAAGAAAGAGAGAAAGAAATAAAGAGAAAGAAAGAGAGGAAGAGAAAGAAAGAGAGAAAGAAATAAAGAGAAAGAAAAAAGAAAGAATGAGAAAGAAAAAGAAAGAGAGACAGAGAAAGAGAAAGAAAGAAATAAGAATGAACGAAAGAAAGAAAAACGTAGAACAATAAAATACCAACAAACAAAACAAAAACAAACTTCAGAGACAAATAATTACAGTTTCATTGCTAATGGATGTGTAAGAGAGCAAGAGAAAGAAAGACTGCTGGGAAAAACTAAGTCAACCAGCTAAGCGTGACAACGCGTATATTAGACGAAGCGTGAAATCCCAATTCTTACCTGACGACGGTGCGTATGAGAGTGGATCGGGCTTCGTTGTGGAATGTGATAATAACGCTCGTTGCGGGCAAATCTTGTCGCCATTCTTTCTTCCGACACCTGAAAAGAGAGAGAAAAAAATGACGTTAGACATCCTTTTTTCACTTCCGCTTTTTTCTTATTTAAATATGGGAATTTATGGCAAGAAAAAGAATAATAGGAAAAGTTAAAAAAAAATGAAAGTAGAAAGATATTGTAAAACAAGGACCTTGAATTAATTTCACACAGACAGCTTGTTCTATTATGAAATTAGAAATAAAAAACAGAGTTAACAGTGTTCATTTGTTTGCAAATTGAATTTGGAACAATCATTCTATTTTAAAAATAGTACTGCAACTTAAATACGTATCCATTAAGGAAGAAATAAACCGTAAAAATGAATTCTCTTTCTTCTATTTTAAAATCATCTCTTGCTCACTTTAAATGTCTAATCACTAAATTTGAGCACTTTTTCATAAAAGTTTTTCATCAATAAAACTAAAATTAAACCACTGGCGTAACAGACCGATATTTCATGAGCCTGCCCCAACGCCATCTGTCCGCGATTGGTGGAACTGGTCCACCTGAGTGACGGCTGTATGGTCAGCACTGCGCGCCACCTGACCACGAACAAGCTTATCAGGAGCTTTCTAGACCGAGAGTGGCCGTCACGTCATTATTCACGTGATCCCCAGTTTGCCTCAGGACGCTGGGTGGACGCCGAAAAGTGGGACTCCAGCCGCGAATTGAACCCGAGACCACGCAGACAGGAGTCCAACGCTTTAATCACAAGACTATGGAGCCCCCCAGATTGTATCAATACCATCCATAAATTTTGGTAGCCTAGGAAACAGTTTTCCACACAAGTAAGATTGTATCAATACAATCTATACACTGTAAAACATTTTGAAAATATTGATTGATATATCTAGTACTGTTCCTAATAAATGTACTTGCAGTAACCCTGTTGTGGCTGAAAAGTGTCTGTCAAAAACACCGATATATTTCTTTTGTGTGGTTGGAGGTTCTCACTTTCATGTTCCAGTGTGATTTTCGCACATAAGCATGAAGAGAAAACTGTTTCTTTATGGCAATCAAACATGCAATTATGATCAAGTGTTTGCTGCCGCCATTTTAATCACGTATTTTATAGAAATGTTAAATATTCTTAGTGAATGGAGATTCTGATCCCTACTTGACACATAGAAAAAGTTATTAGAAAATGGCGTAATCCGTGGAAGTAGCTTTGTTTATGTTTTGGGGGCTCGGGAAACGTATTTCTGACCTTCTATACTATTTTGATTTATTGATTTTCTCATTGGTAATTTAGTCTAGTCACTAAGACGTTGGAATTATAACTAAAGAACACTTGTTCAAATCTCGCTTCAGGCTTCTATTTTCTTTTCTTTTCTTGAAATCTGCAAGGGGGCTGTTTTTATTAGCCAAGTTATATGAAATTCCAGGCAGCTATAGTTGCCTGGCTATCTCTAGGAATGTCTACGAAGAGTTTTAACAGTGTACATTTTGGTAGCCTAGGAAACACTTTGCGGTCAGTTGGACTTCTGTGAGTGCAGTGAAACGTCGTGTACCGTGGTGATGGCAACCCGACGAGAATCATGGGCGTTTGAGCGTGGGATGATAGTTGGTGCTAGACGAATGGGGCATGCGATTTCGGAAGTCGTCCGGATATTGAACGTTCCAC
>JAGDQP010017156.1:16664-35863 GCA_022664845.1 Lepisma saccharinum
GCAGTGGCCGCCCACGGGTGCTGAATGACCGAGACAGTCGACGCCTGGGCAGACTCGTCCGGGCAAACAGACAAGTAACAGTGCGTGATCTGACAGCAGGAATCAATGCAAGACGTTCAAGAAACGTGTCTCAGAGGTCAGTAGCGCAATTTGGTTTCCATGGGGTATCGCAGCCGAAAACCGATACCTATGCTGCTACTAATTACTGTCCATCGGCAGCAGCGACTCACATGGACTCGGGAACCCGTGGACGGGGCCTTAGAGAACTGGCAACGTGTAGCCTGGTCAGATAAGTCACATTTCCAATTGGTACACGATGATGGTAGGGTCTGGGTGTGTCGCAGACCCCATGAGGGCATGAACCCAAGTTGTCAACAAGGCACTGTCAAGCTGATGATGGCCCCGTCATACTGTGGGGCGTGTTTACCTGGCATGGTTTGGGCCTCTGGTCCGCTTGAGTCGGACATTGACCGGTCAGCGCTATGTTCAGATGCTTTGTGATCATCTCCAGCCCTTTATGGACTTCGTGTACTCTGCCAACAATGGGATTTTCCAGGATGACAATGCGACATGTTAACGGGCTGCAATAACGCGCCACTGATTTGAGGAACATTCTAGCAAATTCCAACGCATGATTTGGCCCCCTAGATCTCCGAACATGAACACTATCGAGCACATGTCATATATTATCGAACAGGTTATTCGTGCTCAGGATCCTCCACCTGCAACAACCACCGAATTGTGGACGGCAATCGAGATTGCATGGCTGCACATCTCTCCAGCAGACTACCAGTGACTTGTTGCGTCGCTGGCACGTCGAGTTGCTGGACTTCGCCGTTCTCGAATGGGTCTCACACGTTATTTTGTAGGTATCACATGACTTTTGGCACTTCAGTGTATATTAAATCTGTATCGCTGTATAATATAGAGTGAAGGAACATACTGACTTTACACTGTTAATCGAACTACTTACACTCTCTCGGAATCCTGGGTTTGGCAGATACATTGCTTGCACAAGTGTGGTAATATAACGCGTAAATCGCAAACACTGCGACTTGCTATTAGTTCTTTCATTTTAAGTTTAACTTTCATTATTTTTACTACGAATGTACGTAAAAATAAATAAAATTCTGCATCTCTTTAATATCTGAATAATGAGAGCCATTGGCGTTGAGGTAATTCACGCGTAACTCCAGAGTTAAATCCACACATATTCGGGATATCGTGGTCCCCTCCCCCAGAAAAAATGTATGAATACAGCCTTGAACCTACAATTAAGATTACCTTAACGAAGGGCAATGGTTGTTACTGAGGTATGAAAAGGTAATAGTTTGTGACTTGTTTTCTTCATTTACCATGAAATCTGCTGGGGGAAACCCACTAGCAATTTGCTTCGAAAATGCTGGATGGAAACGAGACTACCTCCAATCAAAAGAGAGGAACATTGTTCATTGGAAAATATGCGTACCTTGTAGATACAGCGAGTGCTATCAGAATTTCTCCTTGAACAAGGTGAGAGTATTATAGTTGAATTAACACGTCTGTTGACAGAAACCATTAGAAAGAGCGTGGTAATAAAACAACCCAATAAATTGTTGAAAAAAAAACAGGTTCACCCGCATGATCTATCTTTATCATCATTCATCATTTCTTTTTTCAGTTCCAAACACATTTATTCAGCAGCCATCTTCTACTAGCCATCTCATCTATTCTCTCCCTGTCCTTCGAAGCAACAACGATCAGTCCATAAGAAGAACAGATCGCATCGTTGCGGCCTGTCATTGGACAGAAGATTTATCTTATGAGGTCACTAATCGCATTTATCGATGACTGAAGTGATGGTAGTTGCATCCGTCATCTGGACTGCTACGTTGCCATGTTAGTGGATAGTACAAAGAAGCCAGATAGAGAGAAAAAGTGCATGAGGAAATGGTGAGCACGATTCAATACTGTTTGTGAATACACAAGGGTCGTTTCAAAACTAAAGTCTTCTACTTCTCTCCAACGCGACAACGAAAACGAATTCGGGTGAACGATGAAATATGATCCTTTCAGTCCGTCCACTGCAAGTTTTACGGAAATATACCAGTCATGAATTAGCGAGTCAAAAAGGGAGGGACATCAACGTGCATTGGAAGCAGTGTTGTGTAAGTTGAGTTCTTAAATGCAGAGCTTGTTACGCTCATTAATATTCATCGGCACTTGAAGAACTTGTATGGGGCAGAAATGGTTAAGTTAGCACTGTAAGGCGGTGGGTTAGGCTTGTCAATGCATCAACTCGAGTACATTGTTAGGCAGTCAGAAGTCACAGTTGGAAAGACCATAAGAACACACAGTAAGAAGTTATCCTAATTTGCAACAAGGACATTAAAAGTCGAAGACAAGGTAAAGAAAAGATACATTCTAATTATCAGGAAGAAGATGAAGACAGTCTTCATTCCAAGATAACGAAATTAATGTTGAAACTTTTTTTTTTTTTTCAATCCTGCCTAAGCGGCAATGTCCTTGGTAAACTTTATTTTTATATGGGCCAGTCTAGTAACTTTGGACTTCGGCCCGTTACGATTCGCCCTTTAGCCATTAAAATCCACACCCATGCCGGGACTCGAACCCTGGACCTTCTAGTCGTTGGCCTACCGCGCATCATAGACCGAACGGCTACCCGACCGGCGCGGCGTCAATGTCCTTGGGAAACACTACATACACAGGCAGTTAATGGAGGAAAGCGGGCACTTGCTCCTATAGATACTGTCCTGGTAATTATTTAGAAATCTCCCTCACCTGAGCTCGAATCCATAGACGATTCGATTGGAAGACAGCGAAGTATCACAAGTCCACAATGGCTGGTCCCAGGATCTTAATCATTCTATCATTACGGTTCCACAAAAAGTTTATATTCGTAATAGTTTAATTTTTTTGTTATTTTGCTCGGATCACCAGTATATTGAATATCAAACTGTTGCTTGATTTCAATTTGAATTTAATTTTTAAAGTCTTTAGGCAACATTGGCTCAGGCCAGATGGATGATTATAAGATGAATCGGTGGAATGAAGAAAGTGAGAGGAAACGGAAGAACCCCGAGAAAATTCACGCACACGGTGTAAAACGTTGTTTGATATCGAGTACAAAGCCCAGTACAGGAGAATAAAAAATACAAGCCTGTCCCAAACGCCTGAATTAATCGGATATAAATACTAATCCGTGGATCAGTGTTTTCCAACCTCGAAGGCGTGCTCCTTTGTGGGGTTCGAAAGACTTGTAATGGGGAAGGGGTGGAGGCTACTGAAAGAAAAGATAAAATTGCCTTTTCGAAGCAAATTTAATACATTAGTAATTGATAAACAAGCAGTATAGATCGCAAAAGTTCTTCTGGGTCCCTTGTCGTTACTATTTGTTACGAATATTGTGACTGTGTAACGTATGTGCATACGTGAATAACTAATATCAGATAGATTTGTTTGGCCTGCAACGTCTTTCAAATGGTGTACTTTAAAAATGATTTAGTTGTATCGATAAAAAAAATGACATCAGTGATTTAGTTTATGCTCTAAAATTCTTTCTAAATCATTAATTAACAGGTGTAAAACAAATACATAATTTAAAATTTAAAAGAAATGAAATGATACGGTATAATATTATTCGTTCTTCTATAATTTGTTTATGCGAGGGAGTAAATAAATCACAAGAATTTTATTAATAACTTATTGTTTACAAGAGTACTGATATATGTGGAAAATTAAAAACTCTTTGTTTTAATTCTGGATATAGTCCCCCTACATCGAAACACACTTGCTCCATCTGTTCATAAGGATGTGGATTCTCTCTCGAAAACAAGCTTTTTTAGAGTGGCATTTCCAACTTCTCAGACACACACCCTCCTTCACTCCGCTGTCATCTGAAAACTTTAGACTCCGTAAATTCTTTCAACGATTCAAACAAGTGAAAGTCTGATAGCGCTAAGGAGACACCTCGAATTTCGGTACTAGTAGTACATTCACTGCATGCGCAGCCTTACGAGAACACGCGTGACGCAACAATAGATCTACTCCTTTGAAAGAAGTCCCCGGCATTTCGATCGTATCGCGAGTTTCAACTTGTTCATTAGCATCTCACTGTATTGAAAACTAGTTAGTTTGTCCTTTTCCCCAAAAGTGCATCAATGGTGACTCGCCTCTGGTCACGCATCCGTAACTCGATCAGCTGTTCCAGTTGTCACGTTAACTGATCTCCCATCTCGGTGTTGTTGACTGATATCCTGTCTTCCGTTCAAACCCTTGACTCAAACAACTGTCTTCCTACTATACTTTTTTCTGTAAATTTCAGAAAATTGCACATCCTTGACCTGATACAATCACCTGACCGCAAAAAGCGAATAGAGCTTTGTTGATCTCATCTCCCACGATGCACGTCGACAGTGGAGCGGCCATGTAGTAAGAGCTTTCAACGAGCGTATCGCTCTCGGAATTTTAAACAAAAGTTGCGTCAAGAACTGTGACGTATATGAGAACAAAAAGTGTAAAGATACACAACCTTACCTAAGCTCCATGGTCACTAAATTAAGATAATCTACGAAAAATGCAAGAAAACAATTATTAATTATAAATAAGAACATGTAAAACTATATTATGAAAGAAAAAAAATTACCCCCGCCGGGATTCGAACCCGGGATTTTTATTCAGTAACCCAACGTCTTACCACTGCACCACGCTACAACCTTGCAATCTGTGGTTTGGCCGTTGTATTTGCAGTTCACGTGTTACGTAACAAGCCAGTAGTGACGCGTTCTTGACGCAACTTCCGTTTAAAATTCCGACAGCGATATACTCTAATTGCACAGGCACATACTGCTTGATCGACCCGTATATGGGATATCGCTAAAGTAGCCATTTTATGTCTCAAAATAAGATTTTCCGTTGTGCGTACTTTAGAATAAAATTAATTCATCTAACTTAATGACTTTCACTCGTATAACGTAAGGGCAAAAATGAACCAATCGAAACAAAATCAACAATCATGTTAAAAAATAAAAAGCCGAAAGATGGACCAGATCTTTTTCAAATGATAAACAAACCAATAATAATAATAAGCTAGTCCAATTAATCGATTCTACTCATTTAACGCAAGACTCGAAGACCAGAAAACGTGATTTCAACATGTGGATAGGAAAGTAACATTATCATTGACAGATTTCAAATGTAGAATTTAAAAAAAAAAAAAAGTTTGTCAGAGCACCAACCAAATGATTCTTATTGTGCGTATTTCCGACTAAGAACAGGTGCTTCTCACAATAGTCTAAACAATTATACGATTAAATTCATTAACTGAGACATACCACACATCACGCGAAGGACGCATCCTTCAGGTCAAAAAGTTTGCAGTTCAGCCGACAAGAAAACCTATAAAAAGTAATAGTTTCAAATTTTCACAGAACATGATGCAGGTATACTTATAATAATGATGCTCTATTTGTTTATGTTGTTTGTATGAAAAACCACAAGATCTGAACCCAACTTTCACATAAAAACATCAACATCTGAATCTAATCCAGAAATCATAAGCAAGTTGGACAACTCTTATAAACTGGGCAATTATTTTTCCAATTTCTCCAGAAACGGATCTTTTTAAAATTATTCATTTACCGCAACAGCACAATGGGTATCTGACTGCAGTATCTGCCTTCAGCTTAAAGTAACTTGATTGGTCATTTGATCAAGGACGTAGTTTTATAATGCATTAGAACAGGTAAAATATACGAATACAATCACAAGCACGTCGATTGACCGTATCTCAGTTGGTAGAGCCTTGGCTATGCATTTGGGAGGTTCTGGGTTCAATATCAGCGATCGACCATCCTGACCGAAGTTTTCCCTCAGTCACGCCAGGCAAATGCTGGGTTGGTACTTTTAACTTTGGTCCTGGACGACATCGTACCCGCATCCCAACCGTATTCTGGTCTCAGAGTTAATAGTTCCCGAAAACCCTTAATTACTGTACTTCGACTGAAAAGCTAGAACAAAGCAGTGGTTACAATTTGGTATGTATTTTTCTGCCTTTCTTTTACGCATGAACTTTCCCTTTACACTTTATTACAAATATTCCCTTCCTCACTCCAACCATAGAGCTCATAATAAGACGGTCTTATTATGAGGTCTATGCTCCAACAGCACAAAGGGAACATTCAAGAGTCTATCTACTTTTAGAAGTTTCCACAATATTACGTTCATTGCACTCAAATGAACAAGTAATATTCTCATCGCTTCAAACATTCGTATCATAGCTTGCGTATAACAGATTAATGTCCCATAGATTGTATGGTTAATCTGAAAGTACTCATGCATTTTCTAGATAGTGCAGTTTTCCTTTTACACACCCCCTGTTCTTGTCGAAGAGATAATATCCTTTCTTACACTTCCCTTGTATCTTTTTACTCGCCATTAAATAAGCGAGTGATATCACGAAAGGATTATAAGCGTTAACTTGCTTCGTGACTAAGCATCACAAACCCTGTTTACACAATGCTCATCCGAGAAAGGATATAGAAAATTATTCGCGAAAAAAAAAAGAAGTGAAATCAATAACTGCTTCCTTCACACACTACTACACACAAAACAGATAAAAGAAACAAACAAGGTGTAAAAGTAAATTTGTTGCATAAACTCAGGATGAACCACTTACAGGGTACTAGTGCATACAGCAAAAAAAAAAAAAAAAAAAAATAAATAAATAAATAAAGGAAGTTTATTGTGAGAATTTACACTTTTGTTCGGGTATCCAAATTAAAGATGAAAAAAAATAATTGTGAAACTGCGCGAGTAATGTCTAATTTCAGAAGTGCGTATAGTTTTAAAATACCATCCGAAAAGGTTGTGGTGTGAGCAGACTGGAAACAGTCGAGTAGACTGAAGTTGATGAGCTCCAACATGAACTAAGTTTCTCCCTACATGCTTTCGTTGAAGCGCTTGCATACTGAGTACATATACAGGCGCCATACAAAAATCAGATCAGGCGTAATCAGAAAGGCGTAATCAGATTCCAAATAGCATAATAAATTGACGTCTCTGAATCCAAATATGAAGTCACATTTTATCTGTTTAGGCGCAAATGTGTTCATAGAGTGAAAGCATATAGCGTAAAAACGCCGTAAAGGAACGTTGTACCCATATTACGTTGAAATCAGACGGGATAACTAGAGGACTCTGAACCAAAATCCGAGGTCATTCCGTGCGCTGCTTTCTGCTTCTACTATCTGCTTTCGTGTAGACGCTAGCCTGAGTTACACACGGCGGACAGACGGACATAAAGAATTTTATTTTGGTCCGCCTATTATCAATTACAGGAAATCACAAGGGTAAATTTTGGTTTCAGTTTTCGACCTGGCCTACTGCTTGGAAGGTGTGTGTTTCTGGCGCAGTGTAACAAGCAATTACAGGATTTTACTTTGTTCGGCCAGGGGTCTGGAAACTTTTGGCTTAGCCGGGCGTCCAAATCCACCCGTGGCCTTGCATTCAATAAGTCTCCACTTTGATACATGATTGAATTTAAAAGCCTAACTACATTGTTTCTTTCTTTCGACGTTAAGTACTCACTAAATTTGAAGCCAAATAAATAATCACCTAGAATTAGCAAAGGAAGATAAAAAACTTTCAGCGCATTTGGCAAATTTCCTTTGCAAAAATAACAAAATACAGACCAATGATCGATCTAAAATAACATCTAACCTGCGAAAGAATCTAATATTTTTACCTAACTAAAAAAAATGCTTATACGTATAAATCTATTTTAGCTAACGAACCGTAGTTGAATATGAAATTAACAAATAAGAAAGTACACTATGTAACTCTGTGAACATAACATCGAGGTCACAAGGCAATGGTAAGCTCAGTAAGAAATGCAAAAAGTAATTTTCGATAACTAAAACATATATCTATTATTTTTATTTTTTAAATGTATTTATCAGTTTTTCTTTCTCAAATTTGTAAACTGTAGTCAACTTAAATAGCAGAAAAGGTATTAAGTTCAATAAACCTATTGTTATTAATAAGCCAAACTAGATACCGTATTTTTATTCCTTTTGCTCTATTAAACCCGAACTGATTTTCTTCATCCTATTGAATAATATCCTGTATAATATTCATAGAATAATTCTTCGCCATCAGGTTCATTTTACTTAATATTTTCTCGCATTCTGCTTCTTTTTACAGTGGAATCACTATTGTTTCTAAATACACACTTTGTCATTCCCCATGTCATACATTTCGTTGAAGAATTGCAGTCCTCTCTCCGACATAATTATTTTTATAATTCAATTGGTACAACATCCACACCTATCGCTGTAGCACTTGTTATCCCGAAATGTTTTCAACCCATTTCTTTTTCTCTTGAGTTAATCATATTTTTCTTTGTATAGTTAACGTGGACATGGAGATGAACGTTTTCTGTATTCGTTTCATTTCTTTTCTAATGAGATTATAATCCTTTTTTAAAAATATAAATTATAAATTATTATTTATAATTTATATCTTGCGTTTCTTTTAGCTTTGCAGTACATCAGATATCCATTCTATCTGTTTCTATTTCCTCGCATGTTATTTCAACATTTTTCTTGTCCTGATGATCTACTGTTTCAGTTTCTTCTCTCTCCCTCTCTTTATCCCTGCCTTTTCCCTTTTTATTCTCTTTCATTTTCTCCAACAATTCCTCTGTGATCCATTCTTTTCTCTCCTTGATATCCAATTGCCTTTTCTGGTATATCTGTAAACAATGTTCTTATTTTCATTATCTGTTAGTACTTTTTAATATTCATCTATGATTAAAACCTAACTGAGAAAATTTTGAGAACCATTCCTGGAAAAAGCCAGGCAACGTAGGTGCACGGTGAGTGATAAAAATAAGACATCATTCAGTTATCAAGAATACTAGAAATAAAAGAAATAAGGACGCCTCTATCAGGTCGATCACATGTCGTTCAGTTAGAAATCCAGCATCCTACCTACCCACTGTAGCAAGCTACCAGTTAATGGCAGTTATACCATTACAAAACAGTACAGAAGGGCAGAATTGCGTTGTCAGAACACAAAAACTACGAATTATACACTTCCACGACTTACGCCGCGTTTTAATAACTTTTTGATTTGTCAATTAGGTACCGGAATTCTGCATTTCTGCAAACATTGGCAATCAAGATGGCGGCAGCGAACACTTGACCAGTATTGGACGTATCGTTACGATAAGAAACGGTTATCTTTTTGCACATGTGCGCAAATCACACTGGAACTGAAAAATGTGAACTTGTAATAATGTCAAAGAAATTTCTCAGTGCTCCTCCAGGATTACTGACGGTAACTACAAAAAATTTAACAATGAAGTATTTCTATTGTAATGAAAACTAGTAATAAAGCACAGCAGGTATCCCGTCGCGCTGGCATGCAATTATCAACTGTGCAATTAGTTTGGTTGCGTAAGCAAAGTAAGGATTATGAATAACAACACATCAGAACGAAGAAAGGTGAATATTATATCTCAAAGAAGTAGCTGAAAAGTGATTAAGCGATGAAAATAACACAAGTACTGTCTCGAGTTCAATTCTCGATGTGACTGAAATATGATATGGTTCAGAACGAATGTCTAAATAAGTAAAAAAAATGTAATATATATACATATATATATATATTAAATTACGAAACGTATAACGTGTTAAGGTTGGATCAAGTTTGCCTTCGTGTCTTCAAGTACTCTTATTAATGAGCCTAATATAGCAAAGCTGTTGCAATAATGGTTAATGTTTCAGCTTCTCTTAATTTTTCGACGACCAGGTTTCAAAACTCCGCTGTACACTTTTGTTTTCTTATGTCTTTTCTATTTCAGACTTCAATGCAACTTACTACAGTATAATACAAATGACACTGCTGTACAACAATTGCAAATTAATAACCAGAGCTGAAACCGGGTCGCTTTTCGTGATTCGGTCTGGGAAACTATCAAATGGGAATTTCGCCGTCGTACTTTTCGTGCTCTGGGCTAACATCTCCGGTCCTGGTCGCTCCTTAAAGAAACATTGTTCAAACGGAAGGGAATAATTAGAAACTCTACTTTGTTCTCCGGGTTACCGTGTCTAAATCGGGTCAGACCGGTCCGAAGCCCAGACCTAGTAACCTGGCCCAAAACTTGACCCGATTTACCCTTTTTAGCTCTACTAATAACTACCTGTACTGTACCGAGTCCAATTGTGATCACTTCTATACTTTGCACCTTCGTTCACTATTTGAAAACATTTTCACATAGGATTAAGTGTTCCAATAAGCGATTTTGGTAGCCTAGTGTTAGGAATGCAAACTATAAGTTAGTAAATCGTATGTGATTTGTATTTTGATTGGTACATTTCTCATAGTGAATTTTGAATGCCACTTTTCTCTTAATTGTGAATTGTGCGGGTAAGTTAAAATGACTTGTAATGTCAACAGTGCTTTTACTTAATGTTTGGAGTAAGTTTTGCATGCACACCGAAGATAGTTCCGTATTGCACCAGGTTTCTAAAAAGTACTGTCATTGTCGTATAAGTGTGATACTTCCTTGCTAGTTTGCTGCATGAATCCTATGGAAAGATCTGAACTTAAATATTGCATGGTGGAATTACTAATAAAATATTGTATTTGTTGCATGTTAACTGTTCGAGTACTCTTAATAGTTTGAAACATGGTAGAAGTGAACTATACGATACCCTGTTCTGCATGTATGAAATACTTGTTTGGATGTCACCAAATCACTATTAGAATGTATACATTGAATCAAGTTGCTAAATTCGGTCATAGTATAGTAGACGCTATAGTATTAACTGAATTCATTGAATAAGCTACCGTAAAGTTATTCAGAGAAAAAATATCTAATCGTAGGAGAAATTCATTGATTCACATTGATAAGCATACATAATTACGTAGAACTCTATATCTACAGAAAAAAAATACGGGAATAAGGATAAAAACCTAGTGGTCTCCCTGAGAGCCTTTTGCCACAACAAATACAGCTACAAAGAAGATTGTAAACCAATCGTATTTCTGACTATATTAGAAATTCGATACAGAAATGGGTGCATCGGATCAGAATACATTATGCGCCAAATGTACAAGTAAACAGAAGTGATCAAAAGTGACTCGTATACAGTTTACAAGAAATGTACTTTTTTAATGTGTAAGCGCTTAGGCTTAATTAAGACATTTTGTTGATGTGACGTAGTGCTTTCACTTTACAAGGTTCTGCAGTAAGATTTCTGACTACTTAGTTTTCTTCCTTAATTTTGCTTATGATTTACATTACCTCATCTCATCTCTCGTTTTCCCCTTTTTAGATATGTCTCAATGATGCATATTTGTTTGAGCAAACAAATGTCAAGTTTCATCCACTACCGCCCGAACTGCGATGGCTCATAATTACATTAGACAACTCCACCGCTGCTGGTTTTGTTCTTTTCAACATGTGCATGTGTCCAATACAAGGTTGGTATCGCAATGCATGCAAGAAGAGCAAAAGAACTTGCCCCGGTTGATATATACGCATAATCAACAAACATGCACACGAGTTTGTATGTTTCTCTGTTGTTCAGCTCCGTACAAAGTAATTCAGCGAATTTCCTTCAATTAGCCATACAACTTGACACATCTGTTCGATACACTTCCACTTAACAAATGTTTTGCTGAGTTTGTAACAACTATACGAAAACTAATCAGTTCATTAGCAACACTAATCTACTGTGTTGCATTAACAGCATCTAAGCTCCCGTCCCTATTGGAAATGTAATTAATTCTGTAGGGGTCTGTAACTCTCATGTTCATCAAAACAACCACACTAGTCTGGCAAACTGCTGTTATTTCTTTTAACAGCCATGCATACTAGCAACGGTCTGGCAAACATATTTTACCTTCTGATTCTTACAAACCAACCAAAACGAATAAAATTATCGTAAGTCAATGAAATAACTGAATGAATGCAAGGTTGAATTGGGTTGGGGATAATTTTTCTCTATGAAACACAAAGGTAAATGTTATCTCATACGTTTCGATTAAAGTTGTATTTAATTGATCAGTTTAGTGCAAGGTGCTTTATTAACTTGTAATTACTTTCAGTAATCACTGAACACGTAATTTTATCTATTGTAATCCTTTCAAGCCTTGCTGAAACTTTGTTCAAAATGTTTCTTAATCACATAACATCATAGATTAACCGCGGATGGATTATTCGTCTTGTGCATTAACCACAGTGGGTTCTTAATTGTTAAGAACTTAAAAATTCAATACTTCCACTTCTTTCTTGCATGCAGATTCCAGTCTTTCGCCGGTTATAGGCCTACTAACAAGAATTTTTCAGATTTCTGCTCGGTTTCACCAGGTAAATGCCAGTATGGTAGACTGATCTAGACAAAGGCTTTGACCTACATCTTTTACAACACCCCCGGAAGAGTACTCGCGAAGGGACGCCATCCATAAGTTGTATGACGGCCTTAGGCATCTGTGCAATCCAAATAATGAATTTTGTTGAAAAACAAAAATCTAAGGATCATCCAGCATCTCAAGGCTTCAGATCATCTCATCACTACTTTTATATTGTTTACAAGGGAAGGTACCAGCTCTTATTTTGATTTCACATCCTTTCCAGTATTCACCCGGTGTGACTTGCTTTAGTCAAAAACTGATTGCAAAATGGGATCGTATGTTTAAACGATTTAGGTGATTTATCGTATGTTTATCGATCCAGATGTATATATCATCATTGTCTCGAGTAAAGAAACAATATATTTTGATAAAGAAGGAAGGTAGGCAAATATTTCTTGTCAATTTTTATAATTACAATAATACAATGAAGCCAATAGGTTATCTACTAGAGACCAAAGTAGTCAATTTTATAATGAAAACAAGCATATGAAGACTTACTGGTATTGGATTTTGCCTGGGTAATTAGAATGCAATTATCAAGTGTAATTCAATTCTCTTCAGTCAAAATATCGTATTTACATCTGATTTACGCTGCAATGAATATCTGACTTGTAAAATTACACATGAGAGAAATGGTATATATACCCATTAATAAAACAAACCAGTATTCATCCAGATTTAAAAACGCGAAAATATATTAAACAATATATTCCAACTGTCTTGAAAATAAGAATTTGTTTTAAGTGAAAGACGCCGCTTTAATCTAATAAATGAATAGAAATTGCCGATTCTTTATATCGAATAGAAAATTTAAATGTATGCTCGTTCGTCTACAAAGTTATTTTCAGAGTTTTGATTTTCATAACAATTGGATCAAGATTCTGCAGGATATGTTCTTTCAATTTTTGAAAAGGTCATCAAGGTTAAAAAGATATTGCAATTACTGTATTTTGATCTATAGATCATCTTGAAGTAAAAGAATTTGACAGTAATCTCATCCTTCCTCAAGTTAAATTTTGAATTACGACCATGATTTCCTTTCCTCTTATTGAAGAAAGCTGATCAAATACCATCGTTATAGCTCGTAATGTCCATTCATTCATTCTCGAAGCACCGTTGCGATTGGACACTTAAAACGAGCGAATTTCAAACGAGGACGGGAACGTACATTTTCAATAGAAATGCTCGACAATTAATTTTGAGAAATGACCGAAAATTACTAAATCTAGAACTTTTAATCAAATCGAATCTTCAGTCCTCTTTTCCACATCTTATTGATGGATTTTATAGAAACTCGTCATACAATAGTTCACAGAGGAAATCAGAAGACGGAAGAACGACATGCATACGAAGAAACATTTCTTGTGATTTCTTTTGCGTTTTTCCTTTAACGTTTAAACAAGAAAGCGAACTGTTTCCTCACGTATACCTGAGTGAAAAAATGTCCTTCTTATGATACAGCATGTAACATATTACAGAAGAAAGTAGGAAAGTTTCTTAAGTTTATCTTCCTCTTACTTCTATGCGAGAAACAATTAAGTCATTTTAATAACTGTACTGGATGATAAACTCCGAAGCTACTATTTTCTACCCTCACCCGTCGAAGAGCTTCATTAAGTGATTCATGCCTATAGAAAGCAGTGCTTTTCGATTTGCAACAAAATTGGTTTTCAGCACTTAACTTCAGTTTTAATATTGTCGTATTTCCACAGAATGGCCGTCAAAACATCGTTCAACATAAGCACAAGTTGGCATAACATGACAATACGTGAAATTGGTCAAATCTCTATCCAACAAATTATGCATATTATTCTCTGTGACCTGCTTTACAGAATGACCGAAGTGCAGCCTGTAGGCGGTAGCCTGAGGATACTTTTCCAATATGAGCACTTGCAGAAGTACGTCCTCTCTGAATCTTGGAGAGATATTTAACTAAACCAAAATACTGAAAGTGTAAATCGGGATATAACTTGAGTAGAGTTTGAGGATGTTGGTTGTGTGTCTCAATTAAAATCCCTGACTTTGCACCCCCCCCCCTTCCCCCGTCAGGATACTCCGGAATGACCTAACCCTGGATCTCTTTCCGGAGGTACCTGACAATGCAATCAAGGTAGATATAAAAATTCAGAAACATAACTTCCTCTTAGGTTATTCCATCCTGTTACATAAAGCGCAATAACCACTGAGTTTCATAGCTGACAAATACATTTTTTGTAAATGCTTTCAATCTTGCATTTGCTGCGTTCAAATTTTAAAGAAACGCTATTGATAAGTCATTAACGATAACGTCCTGTATTGCTCACTAACAAGCTCTTCACCTACTGTCATTACCAAAAGATTGGGTCAAATTCCCGCAGCAGTTTCAACACTGCAAGTGTATTCAGACTAATGCCTTATCGTGTATACAAACATTTCTAAATATTCCTATTAAACACTTTTAAAAACATTGGGTCTATGACGATCATTGTCGCGCATTATAGGTTAAAACTAAGTGGAGAAAAAGTACTTCGCCTACTGATCAGCTGACGCGGTTCCCTTGTAAGACATTGAACTCCACTGGGTGCTGACATGTATCCTACATGTCAATGGAAGAAATTCGTTTAGTACAATGAACCTCATGGGATATACAAAGTGCCGCGGTCTTATGACAATATGACTGGATTAAGATAGCTATTCAATATGTAGCCTTGACATTCGCTTGTCGCGGCTGAAATAAGCCCGGAAAAGCAAAGCCCACTGAGGATGAGCGGCACTAAGATTCGATCATAAAGAAGCTGACGATTAAAAGACAAAATCAAATGGTAACTAAGACCTAAGCATCTACAATGGCCTTCCTAGGCTAACACAATTTACAGGAGAGAAGAATGTAGCCAGAGCCTCTATTTTATACAGTTTCATGGTATTTTGCTCGCAAAACGCAACTGAAAATGACCGCCGAGTATAGTTAAATTATTCTGCCCTTAAAAAATGAAGGAAACAGAACTGTCAGGAATGGTTTTGAGAATGTTTGTATAGCTCCTCTGAAAAGTTTATTTATCTAAACTAGGTAGCAAAAATTAGAAAAGTTATATAATCACCTTCAGAAATATTGTCGATTCCTCCTGAGTCACCCTGTATACTAGGTTTTTCTCTGTTAAACATGATGATGCCATGAAAAACTCTTTAATCACGAATCATGTGTCCATGCGCATTTTATTAAATAAAAATTGGATGAGCTTTATCTTAAGGTGATTTGAAAAATATTAATTTTGTATTTATGAGTCAATTTAATATCTAATGATTGCGGTTTGTCGCGATTTAATACGTTATTTTTATTTTTAAAGCTCTACAAACAACCGGTGTCGTGCGGCTAGTAAACTGAACCATAGTGCCTTAGACCACTCACCCACAGCAACAGACACGCTGATTAGTAGGTGATTTGTGAACTAGTTTTAGTTCTTTTATAGATGTTAGGAAGAATTTTCACCCAATTTTGTACATTGCATTAAGCAGTGTTTAAAGAGCTAACATCTATTAATCACCTATGTTTCTGAAACTTTACAATGAAAACTGCTTTATCTTCCCTAAAAATGTTAATATCATCTCTGCGTTTCCGTTCCTTTAATGGAGTTTAACAACGGTAATACCGGATATATATACATAGCCGTATCTAGCCATTCTACCCATATCATCAACTTTTCTTAATATGCAAAATCTGTGCAAACAGAGGGTAAAGCTATCAGTCAGCAGCTCCGTTCAGTCGTCCCTTTCTCCGTTGCATACTAGTAATATCCTCCTGTTCCAGAGCTCCTCTGACGTTGAAACTTGATGAGGCTCTAACCACGAATGAAAGTGGGAAAGGCAGATACTGACTCCTACGTTGCTCATCATAAAACGGTTGGATGCAGAGAAACGAGCACATTTCATCGTTTGAAGTTTCCAACCTTGATGCTCTGGCGCGTTTCGATATAATTTTATCAGCAGCTACGACACGAAAGAAGATACACAACGGCACGTCTATCCGATGCAAGAAAACTAAGAACGACACGCAAGTATTACGTACTAAATGTTTCTCAACATAAGTGCAATGTTTCTTTTGTCACATCGAGGAAATAAGATTTAATGGTGTTTGTCAATACATACACATAATTATGAGTGAGAAAGAGAAGAATCTGTGGTAGTTTCCAGGTCTCTGATGAAAAGCGGATGTCTGTGCGAAGGAATCGGCACTGGGGAGGTTTCGTAGATTCAAACCCTTATGAAATCATCCTTAGTATATCGATGGTTTTCTTAGTAGCATCAGGCAAATGGCTGAATACCCTGGATCTTAGAAAAAAAAAAAGTCCCATTACAAACTTTAAGAATGAATTTCGAACGCCATGCTCAAGACTGGTAGGAAAAGCGCATGAGGCCTTCGTGCTTACGCTGTGTGTGTTTTCTTATTTTTGAAGATACTGGACAAATGACAATAATGAAATTTTGGAAAGAGGCAAAATAGTACATGTGAATGTACATATAATACCCTAATAATAAATGTGCAAAATAAACAATGTCAAAATCTCAGATAGTTCATTTGATACACATTGACATTATTGGGGCCGCTTTCCAATATTTCATTATTGTTATTTGTTCAGTATCTTCAAATATATGAAAGCTCTCTCTCTCTCATACACACACACTCGCACTGTAGCTATGAAGACCTCTTAACACCATCTCTTGCACACCTCAAGCTAGTAAGGTGTTGATACAGGGTGCTTAAAAATGTTCGTCATAAAAATTTAAGCCTGATTTCCTCACACCTAAACACGAAAAAATTCTATATTGAAAGAATTTCGAAACATGCGCAGCTTCGGAGCTACAACACTCATAGAGCGATAATGTCACAAATGACGTAATATCTCAATAAATAATAACGCAAGTGCTGGTGGCTTAGCAAATCACAATCATACTTGTGCCCAAAATTTGTATTTGCGTAAATTTTATCAACTGATGGAGTGGAAGAATCTCATTGTCAAGGAGTTCACATTGAGGAAGCATAGACTTCTCTTGTAATAAACTGCATTCTTCAGTTATCATTGCGTACAGTTTATGATTGTGATTTGCTAAGCCGACATCATCTTGTGTCATCAACTGTCAAGATATAAAGTAATTTGAGAAAAATCCGTTCCATATTTGGGTACTTTGTAGCTCCGAATTTTTTTTAGAATTTTTTATGACCATAATCTTTTTACCATCCTGTATAAGTTTCCACTGCCGATCACAATTTGAGCTCTTTTGAACAGGTGAGTAAAAAGTGTTTGCACAAAACGAAATATCAACTAAAAATAAGTTATTTCATCTCTGTTTCTCAAACTCACTACATGAAGATCAGCTTATCTTCTGTACAAGAACATGCAACTACAAAATGGAAAAGGTATTACCATCCCCAAGTTGTCGAAGTTTTCCTCGGACCCTTTCCATCATGTTCTGCAGCACTTCGACATCCACTACTTTGATAATTTGCGGGATACAACGCTTCAACTGGCATTCAGATTTGGCCTCCCAGCGACCCTCGTAAACAAACCATACTAGCTAACATTACATATCCCCCAAAATCTTCGACAGGCCTGGCTTTGGTACGTTTAAGGTTTGGCCTCCCTTGGAACAAACCATGTTATCGTTCTTAAGCGGTGGCCGAGTGTTTTCTTCGCATAACGGCTGCTCATAATGTCGGTCCAAAAGAGAATTTTGTCACCCTGGTGATAGTCCTTGACCAATTGAACCAATTTTGTCAAACTAGTGCTTATGTACGTGTCGGCAGGGATGGCTGGGTTCCCAACGGATCAAATGCAAGGTTCTGAGACACCCTTTGACGAGATGGCTACCAAGACGAGGACTCGTTCGTGAAGTTTTTCCGTGGGCTTAAATCTGACTTCCTCTGAAGCCGACGCAGTACTGTACTAGCGGTATAAAACCCGGAGTTCCCTGGCATGTTATGGAATGTAAATTTTAAGGTATTTCTCGTCGTCCATAATGACGGTCATTTCACTCTTCATAAACTTTGTCGCACTTTGTGGCACTTTTTAGATATCTGTTCGAGTTTTTTCCACTGCACTTAGATGCTTTTTATCGCTGCTATTTTGGAGTTCTAAACCTTTCAGACTGTACCGTATACAGCCTTGGGCAACCCCAAACTTGTGTGCCAAACTCTTTTGACTCACCCCGACCTTGTTCTCACTTACTTTCTTCAGTTTTCGTAACTCCTTCTTACCCAATTTGCTTTGCAACATTCTCTGGGCTTATCTTCCACCGGCAGACCTTTTTCATAGCGGTCGATGATGCAATAAATGCTTAATATTTTACTACAGCCACCTTCTTCATGGATCAAAAAAAAAATATATACATATATATATAGAAACGCTGAAGAAACAATAGTCTTCCAGACTTAACCGAGCTCATGTTTGTTACAGGTCCTGCACTTTTCAACTCTACATTAACACACGTTTCTCTTCGTCCCTACACAACAACGCCACCTGTTAATTTGACCCAGATATGACGACCTTGAAAGTTGTGCAGGAACTATTTACCCACCAGTTACATTTTTTGACTCAAGACAGAATGTATCAATAACCCGTTTTAGTAGACTAGGAAAGACGTAAATCGTTGACAAAAGTCGTGCTAGAACATGGTTGTCTCGGGACGAAGAACAAATCTGTCACTTGTCTCGCTATATGTTGAGAAGAAAACGTTGCATCTAAAAATAAGTAAGCCGCAGTTCATAAGGTCATTTTAAAGGAAATATTACACGAAATTATAAA
>JAGDQP010017157.1:3217-39153 GCA_022664845.1 Lepisma saccharinum
ATATATATATATATATATATATATATATATATATATATATATATATATATATATGCTTTCGCTCACGCTCACTGCTTACTAATAAAGGGGGTTCCGGATTCGAACCCTCCGAAACCCAAAATTTACTGAAGGCCGCGTCTTTGGGACCCCATGTTTTTCCATCCAATTGAAAGCGATAGTAAACCACTATCGGGTCACCTTGACTAGGGTTCTTCGGGTTAATTTCATCGCCTTCCCCCAAGAAAATAAAATCCTTAAAATAGGTTTGTGACTACAGTAGCTTCAAATTACTGTTCCAATTCGAAAATTAATATATTGTACTAATATTATTAATATAACTAAACGTTTACGGTAACCAAATCAATAAAATATAAAGTTAAAGAAAAACATTTTAAATACATGCTTTTCTTAAATATTTCACACTAACAGCAAAAACAATGTTTTTGCATTACTAAAAAGAAAATCATGGGCGCGTTAATTAAAGAATTTGTAAAGTGACTGTACATGGCAGAGTGCCCCATGCTTTTCTTTTTAGCCATACATAAACAAAATTATTTTTTTTTTACTTTTTAGTACGAATTGTTTATGAAAAGTATTTATTTACAAAGTTTTATATTTTACCCAAATCTTAAAGTGCCTCTGCAACCCGTAAAGCACCACAGCGTTGCTGGCTAGAGTTTATGAGTACTATCAAAAATAAATATACTAAAATATGCTTTTAAAATATATTAAATATGTAAAAATTATTGAAAGTGAGAATAGAATATGTAACGTCGCTGTGCAAATTTCCATCATTGTATATCGTCGGGAAATGAGCTAAATTCACGTAACGAAATTTGAGGATGCCTCGAACCAGTGATTCCGCCAGACCCCCTGTGGGGGTGTTTACACCCCAATGTCTCGACAACACCCTCAACTTAAAACGTTTGTTGTGAAAAATCGATAGAAACCGTACAGAATTTCACTTACACCCTCCCAATATTGGCTTTAAACTCCACAAAACTAAAAATCCAGGCGAAAACCCTGCCTCGAAATATTGTGAACCAAAGGAAAGAATGTAAAAAATCACTACTGGTTACGTTCGAAGACTTTGGAATGTCATTAGGAAAGGGTCCGGAGATCCTTCAAATTCTGATTTGTTTGTAAAATTAGAATAATTTTAAGCATTATCATACATGTTTATACATATTTTATTTTCAGATCAACCAATGATGCTGCTCAAAAGTTCTGGACTATTCCCGAAAGATAGTTTCTGACCGGAATGGTACCTAGACTAAAACACTTGCTTCTACCTTTCTCGCACAAAAGCAAATGCGGTACTTTCAACAACAAAAGACGATTGCGGTAATTGTTTGGTCTGAGAGTTTAGGCTAGCGTTCCAGGGTAGCGGGTTCTAGTCGCTCTTGAGATTGATAATTGCGCATTTTAACAAGCATTGCGAGTGTGGAGTTCAAACTCAAATACCTCCCTATTCCGTTCCTAAGTCTAGAACGTTATACCCTACAACATGGAAACATGGGCGTTATCCGATCAGCCAGAAGTTGCTCGTTTCATCTCATTCTTACTAGCTGAATGGAGCTTTCCCTTGTTGCTGCTTTTCTTTGAAAAAGGAAGCAGTAAAGGTTAGCTTTTTCCTACTTTTCTTCCAAAAAGGAAGCAGTAAGTCAGTCACTATTTGCCCCTTCCTCTGGTTTTCATGGTGAAGTCAATATAGTCAACTACCCTTCAATGAGAGGAAGGAACAACTTCATGTCATCATTCTCAGTCTTGTGAAACTAAGTGTTGTGAGGGGTGAGTGTAGTGTTGTGAAAGCTACTGGACCTTTTTACTGATAGATACATATAGGAACATAGTTATTTGAAGCGTTCATGTGTAATAAGGTTAATTGCACAAGATGGACACAAAATTCACTTGCAATGACTGCGAGAACACTTTCTATTACCGAAAAATTTTAGATTGTCGTGTTAAAGTAAATCATTCAACTAATGAAATTTGGAAACTTCGCCGTGAATTTTGTAGTTACGGTACGAGTACTCAATTTAATTTAAAGCGTTATGTTAATATTAAACATGGCCACGCTATTTCTCGATCTCATGCAAAATGTCCTCTTTGCACACACATGCGACAAAATACGACATGATCCAACACTGTATTAATGACCACGATATTCGTATTACAAGTGAAAACATGGAATTTGCATCTGAAAAAGAGTTTAACGAATGAAAATGTAAAATAGAAAAGGAGCAAACATGCGAGTATGTTACTAATTGTTCAAAGTATGTAAGAAAAGTTGATGGGAGCACGAGAATATTATATATTTGTCATAGAGATGTGGATTGCAAGCCGAGGGGAAAGAACGTAAGACATAAAAAATACTTGGGAGTAACAAAAATTGTTTGTCAAAAACTGAGGTTACATTCCATCCATCGGGAAAAGTAATTGTTTCCTTCTGTAACACCCATGTTGGCCACCAGGGGTAGCTGGGACGTTTGAGGCTATCAAATTCGGAGAGAGATAAACTACCAAGTGAAATCGCTTTGAAGATTCCATTGGATCGTATATTAGACCGTATTAGAAATTTCATCTATGATTCAGATATAGAACATGTGCATATCCTTACGCGAAAAGATCTTACCAATATTGAACAACAGTACAAACTAAAATCTGAAGCTGTATGCCAAAATAATGATTGTACAAGCGTTGAATCGTGGATCAGTGAAATGAAGGGACGTGGTGGTGTGCTTCGCTTTTACAAAGATCAGGGTATTCCGTCTGAAAGACATGCTGAATTAAACAAAGACGATATTGTTCTAGTTATCATGAATTAGACGCAACAGGAAATGTTACAACGATACGGCAACAATTGTATTTCTATCGACAGTACTCATGGCTTGAATAAGTATGGGTTTAAACTTACAACGCTGTTGATCCTGGATGACAAGTGTGAAGGTTTTCCTTGTGCATTCATGTTCTCCAACAGAACGGATACTGCATCAATGGAAATATTTTTCACCGCAATAAAGGATACTCTGACTGACGTAATATAGCAGAAAGTGTTCATGTCAGATATGGCAGAAGCATTTTATTCAGTATGGATAAAAGTATTGGAACCTGTTCAATACGGTCTATTTTGTTTATGACATGTGGATTGTGCGTGGGGGAAAACATCTTCCTAAAATAAGAAATCGCGAAAAGCAGGTCGAAGATTATAAGCAATTGAGGGTGTTGTTAGAAGAAAGAGATGAAGTTGCTTTCTCGAGAATGCTGGAACAAGCGATAACTGACCTAAAATCTGATGCCGAAATAAAGGAATTTGGGATTTATTCCGGAAATAATTATAAATTTTTAACGAGTAATTGGTCTTATTGTCATGTTCATCGCATTTACCTAAATAAAGGAAAAGTGACAAATATACTTTCAAATATAAGAAAAAGACATAGAAAATCATTGTTTCTTTCAACTGATGACATTGTTTACGATGAGAATGTGTGGAGAGTTTCATCAGAAAACAAAAATGGGTTCAATGGCATCAAAAGAGCGGATGAAGACTGCACCCGCAGCTTAAGATGTTCAGACTACAAACTCTGTATCCACTCATACATTTGCTCCTATTATGACTTCTGTATTAACTTCAATGTGTGCAAGCATATACAGATGATAGGAATTCAGTTAGGCCTAATAAGTAGAAGAAATGAAGTAAATGCAGATGTTGGAGACAATGAACTCTTCATTGATGAAATACCTTCTCTTGGGGGAAAATGAAATGACTATCAACGATTTGAGAAATCTTCTCAAAAGAAGACTGGAAGAAACTTCCGAAAAATGAAGGCAAGACTAAGAGAAGCTTTTGAAAAAGTACTTTCACAAGTTGAATCTGCTGACGATGCTGAAATTATAGAACGTCTCCTTCAACCGATGATACCCACCCTGCATGCCCAAGAATCATAAAAAAAATTTCATAGCCTCCACATCCTCCTCCTCAAATGGAAATTCACTCAAATTTGAACCAAAGCGAAGGTTTTTTGGCAAAACAGCAAAAAATGCAAAAAAAAAATGTGTCTGTCTTTATGTAGGCCTACCGAAAACTGATCAACAAGCGTTTGCGGCCAATTTGTTGCTCAGTTAAAGATGAAAGTATAGAGTACTCCTGAACTGCAATCTTTAGTGAAAACTATGTAGTGGGTGCAGATAACGAAAATGCGAGCGGAAACCCTGCTTGGTACTTACTGACCTAGACGCATTACTTCCCAGGTAAGAATAATTGGTGCCGAAGATAGGTTTCGAAGGGTATCAGATCACTAGTATGGTGAAAATGTCTTACAAAGTCACGTTATCTGCGATGTATTATGTAGACGTCTACAGAGGCCGATTTGTGTACTGTCATTTTCACCCCATATACGTCATTCGGTGACCCCTAGTGATGACTTATATGGTACCCTCATAATACCAAGATCTGAATTCACTTTATGTAACCTATTTCCGTGATTATGTGGGAGTTTCGAAAATTGCATTTATCAGAAAAAAAAAATGGGAAGAAAAATGTCTCGACCGCGACTCGAACTCAGGGACTCAATTGGCAGACAGTCGTGCTTTCTTTACACCACAGAAGCTCTTTGTAGAGAGCATATTTATTTGCATAATAATAATGAAAATAAAAGCAAAATACTAATATGGACATCATGCAGGAATGATCATTATGCAACAAAACTTGTCTTGTTCAGCCCCCCCCCCACACACACACTGCCAGAGCAGAGAGAGAGAGAGAGAGAGTGGAAGAGAGGAAACAGGAAAATGAGAATGGTAAAGGTATGGAAATAAATGAAATTATAACGCTTTTGAATACCCAGCCTGCGCCTCTCCCCCTTCCCCATCTCTCTCTGTCTCATATGTTTTTCTCCCTCTATGGGATAAATCTCTTTCAGGAGTAATAGTGAACATCATTTATAGCGCTTAATACCTTCAAGGATATCATCAGTTTTCTAGATGGGTAATCGAATCGAGAACCTAGAGAAAAAATGTCTCATACGCTGTCCACTTACAACTCATAATACATTAGTTATTAAATCAGCCATTAAACGTGTTATTTTCATCAAATTACCCCCGATTTCATTTTAAGTTTCAATTTTATTTACGACCTTTAGGCATATATGGCTCAGGTCCCATGGTTCCATAAAATGTATTTGATCTGCAGATCAAGATTAAGTAGCGATTAACCTACAGTCATAAAAACTTACTCCTGCACCAACATATATCCTTATTTTTGATATTATATTTATATACTATTACCTCGTGTTTATTTCAAGTTTGAAATGTGAAACCTGTTCATTTTACTAGGGTCAAAGAATCAATGCCGTTTTTATTTTGCGTATTTTTGTTCTCGTGCTCTGTTCGTCACAAAAGACAAAAAAAGCTATCTTATATCGTGCATGTTGGGTAAAACCCTACTGATCAGGAGCAAACTTGGCACGGTAGTACACCTTAGTATACATGTGCAATCCAATTTTGTGCAGACTACTGATTCCGGAGATATGAGGGGTCAGAGTTATTCTTTGGATTTAGTCAAAAATCGGCATCATGAAACTCATCCCTCGATTGATCAACTTCCCCCCAAAACAAAGCTAGGATCAATAAGTAGCTGAGATATTCTTTTCCATAACATCAGTCAGTTATGTTGCAAGATCTATATAATAGCGTAGGGTTTCAGCCTGCCAACTGGCTTCGCTTTCCAGCAGGACCTATTAGATTACTTTTCCTAAAACATACACTTCTAGGAACACCCAAAACTCCACGAAAATAGGTTAGTTAAGCTCAGTTTGTCATTGTTTTAATAATACTCGAAAACATTACATTTTATTACTTATAACATATTATACGTATAAGTTTTAACCAAATCATCATAATGTTATATCTATAGATGAAACGAGACGCTCGTAGCGACATAACGAACGTGCGCACACTTTGTAACATTGTGGGGATAAACATAAGACAAGGCAAACAGAAAACATGCGTTAAAATAAATATTGACACAAAATGGCATTTCTCAACGGAATATCTTAGTCTGTGCCATTTTCGAACAATATACCGAACTCCGTGTGCTCCTTCAAGTATGAGTTCGTTGTTTCAGTTTATTAGTTGACGCGGTGGTGCAGTGGAAGAGCAGTGCAATAGTAAGCAAAACGTACTCGGATCGTTCCCAGATAGGAGCGCAATTTTTTATTCAGGTGTTTTGTCTTCGACACGGGGCAGTTTATTATGATCCAAGGTGGCAAAAGTTTTACCTTCTATCTGGCGTCCATATCAGCAATCGGTACGGGACCGACTTCGAAAATTCCTACTCCACCACATTTCCAAATATCCTAGTGATATTTGGAATTGGGCCATTGAATATTTCTGAAACGGCAGGAAGTAAGCTGCTAACTGCAAATTTGATTAACCATTTCGCCATTTTTCTATAATATTTGACAAATGCCGTATATACCTAAAATAAGAATAAAAATAGCATGTTGTTTGAATTGTGCCTAAGAATAGAATCTTTACCAAAAGAGGCTGTTGTTAAATATAACTTTGTCTTTTCATTTCAAATGTAGTTTTCTTTTAAGATGAGCAATCATTAATTGATTTGGTACTGTATATACTGAATAAATAACATTTTGTACAAAATTATTCATGGAGAAAGCGGAGTTTTGATGCGATCGTTTCCTCGCCATATGAAAGACTGCTAATTCATTCTAGAAAATTGCCTCAACTTTAACAGTGATGTAGAAATAAAGAGATCGTTCGCTAAACCGAGAGTCTGCATATCTTGTGTTCAAATCATCCTATGGTTTGTTTCATTTTAGTATGTTAGAACTCTTATATGTAGACTAGTCTTTTCTCATAAGGAAATGAATACTCGGATGTAATGTGTGGTTAAAGCAGAAAACCACCTGCATAACGTTCTTGACTTCCGAAGTTGAAGAAATTGCGCCCCATAAAGGTGCTCGTGAAAGAGTTATCAGAAGAAAAGAGAATTAGCTTAGATAGGCTATTACGTTTCTTCTTAGTGGACACTCTAGTAGCAATTCGTAGACAGAAAGAGCTGCAATGGAAAGGCAGGTGAAGTTCGTGAAGTGCGGTAGAATAATAGGCAAGTGGAAGGTAGAAAGGTGTACGAATCAATATTAAAAAAACTCTTTACTTATTTAAACACATTTCTTAAAAGGATTTGAACTCAAGACGTCACACTCGGGAGTCAGGAACGTTAACTAATAATCCACGAATGCTTGTATTTTATAGTGACGAGCAAGACCAGGATTAATGGAACTTATCTACTAGTATGCTCTTTTTTCTTCTTATAGAAGTAAGGGTGAGGATGATTACCAAAAAAATCTGCATTTCGTCGTTTAACAGTACGTCTACCAATTGCGACGTCTATGAAGAACATATAAATATCAATGAGTAATATTAAACGTAAAAATACAAGGATCTTTTGCTATATTAATAGTCTCTCACGCCATGTAGCACGTTAGAAATCAGGGCTAAATATACAATATTTACACTTTGTGCTGGATTAATACTACAAATATCAAAACAATATCCTCCAAAGAGCTCCCGTGGCGTAACGAGTAGACCGACTGTCTGCTAGCAGAGTGAGCTGGGTTCAAACTTTGTTTGAGGCTACTTTCATTTTTTCTACACTCCTATAGGTTCGTAGATTTACGAAATCTCTTGTTTAAGCCTGGATTTTCCGGGATAAATGTTGGTGCAACAGCACGTTCTCGTGATAGTGGATTAATATCTACTTGACCTTGATCTACAGATGAAATGTATTTTATGGAACCATAGGTACTGAGTCGTAGATACCTAAAGGCCGTAAATAAAATTCAATCTAAAAGAAATTAAGCGCTATAAATGATGACGGCGATTGCTCATGAAAGAGATTTATCCCGTAAAAGAAGAAAAACACAAGAGAGAGGCAGGGAGAGGACCCCAATTCTGTATTCATAAGCGTAAAAATTTCATTTATTTACAGGTCTTATGCCATTATATTTTCCTCTTTCCTGCTTTTCTCTTCTCTTTTCCCGCTGTTTTCCCGTGTTCTTCCATGCTTTCTCTCTCCTTCTCGTCTTTTTCACTATCTCTTTTTCTCTGTGTGTTCTTGAACAAGACAATTTTCGTTACACTGAACAACGACGATTCCTGCATGATATCCATTTTTATTTCCCTTTCCTTTGCATTAATTTCTGTCCGTTAGAACTTAAGGTGAATGGAATTCCAGTATATCTATCACATGGTTCTTTAAACGGCTCTTTTTTTTGAAAATATAGAAATATTCTGACATGTCATTTTCTGGCGCATATTTGAACTATCATGTCGATTGTCTAACTGTTAGGCGTACAATGAAATAATTATCCTATTGGAAAGAGCTTTGGAGTTACTGGTCTCCAACCAGGCGCCTCCACAGGTGGCAGATAGAGGAATACCGACCAGATATGGTGGGTAGTAGAAATATTCCGGGGCGGACCAAAACCAGTACTACTGACTTGAAGGTAGTAGAGGGATCTACAAAGGCTAGGAGAAGATAACCCCCAAGCAAAATATCGTGTGAGGGGAAGCAGCATCACCATTAGAACTCTGAGGTGGAAGATGAATGACATCGTCAAGGCTCAGAGATGGACAGAGAACGACATCTTGAAAGTCAACCTTTGCATCAAGATCGTAGAGCTGTCAACTCTACACCGCTAAAATATGTAAAAAAAATAGTAACAAATGGTTCATGGATTCTCCTGAGGTATAATATTCCGGAGGTAAACTAGTTCCTCATTCGAATCTCCGGGCGGGGACTGTTTCAGGGGGCACCAGCAAAAGGATTAAGAAATACCTTAGAATAGGAACGTGGAACGTAGAAACATTATACCAAACGTACGCTCTGCAGGTGGTAGTACGCGAGACAGAGAAGTACGAGCTAGACATGTTAGCGATACAAGAAGTTCGGTAGGACGGTTAAGGTAGCATTCTACAGGATAAGTACACTTTCAGCTACGGGGGAACACAGTCTCATGATTTCGAAATAGGATTCCTCATTGAGAACAGTATCCTTCAGGCGGTTCAGAATATAGAGTTCGTAAACGAAAAACTATCGTACGTTACTATAAGTACTCGATGGGGCAACACAGTTTTTTTAAACGTCTATGCTCCGACCGAGGTGGCTACTGATAACGACAAAGATAGTTTCTACGATGAGTTAGAAAGGCTTTTTGACAGAATGCCAAAGTATAATTCGAAAATTGAGTTGGGTGATTTCAATGCAAGGGTAGGGAGGGAACAAAAATACAGACATATTATAGGCAAATACAGCCTTCACGAAAAGAGAAACAACAATGGACAAAGACTGAAAACTTTCGCGATTTCGAAAACCCTACTGGTAAAGAGCACATTCTTTGAACACAAAGACATACAAAAATACACATGCGTATCTCCGGATGGCAAAACTCTCAAAAAGATCGATCACGTATTAGTAGCTAGACGAAGACACACCAACATAATGAATGTTAGGTCGTACAGAGGAGCGGAAGGTGACACCGACCATCAATTAGTAATCACAAAAGTAAGGGGGAAAGTTATGTATCGCAAACACAGAGAGCAATGGGTGAAAAGAACTGAAATTCGAAGTTAAACGATTAACAAATCCAAGTATAAAAGCATATTACCACTCGAACTCTCAAATAGGATCGAAATCCTAGCCGTCTCGAGTAACAATAATTCGTGCAGACGTGAAACAATTACGAGAGCAGCGAAGGAACGTGTAGGTGAGAAGAAACAACAGAAAGCAAACCATGGTTTGATAAAGAATGTCTGATGCTTCATGAAATACGAACACAAGGCAGGCAACGATGGCTAAGTAATAAAAGCGAAGCTAATGCCAATCACTGCAGGAACGCGAAACATAACGCCACACTCTTGTTCAGAAACAAAAACCGATATTTTTTACGCAGAATATTGAGGAGATAGAGGAAAACTGGAATACAAATAACATACGAGTTCTATACAAATGGGTAAACTCGTTAAGAAAAGGTTACCAGCCGAGATTAGGAATGACTAGAAATGAACGTGGAGATCTTCAGGCAGATCTGACTAAAATAGCTGATGTGTGGAAAAGCTATTTCGAAAGACTTCTTAGACAACGGGGAACAACAGGAATTTGACATCCATATCGAACAACCGTGGATTCCCGAACCTAGCGAGATCGAAGTCGAAATATTGATATAGAAATTAGAAAATTTCAAATCAACATGAGTAAACAACATTCCAGCCGAGTTAATTTAAGCAGGAGAAACGGCACTAACCAAGGAATTACATAAACTGATACGTACTATATGAAGAAAAGACGAGCACCCAAAGAAATGGAAAAGCTTAATAATAGTTCCGATTTACAAAAAAGGCGAGAAATCGGACTATAATAATTAACACGCAGATGAAATATTTGGAGATCACCAATGTGGATTTAAAACTAATTGATCCACTTTGGACCAGATTTTCACCTTGAGACAAATTTTGGAGAAGAAATGGGAATACAGTGGGACGGTTCACCAATTATTCATTGATTTTAAGAAAGAACATGATTATATATTATAGATATAGTATAATGATACGATTTGGAAGTACACAAAGATAGGTTCAACTAGTAAAGATGTGTCTCAGCGACCCCATAAGCATATACGATAGGTGAGATAGTTTCAAGATTCGCAACGGATTGAAATAAAACTAAAAGTAAAATAAAAAGTAAAAAGTAAGAAGTAAAATTCGGCGGATCCAACATGGCGGACACAAATTACAAAGAAAACAAGCTATGAATCTGAAAATGGGTATATAGAGATATTCGATGTTGCTAATTAAGAATCTGATACCAAAATTGTAACATTCAAAATGGCTGATCCATTATTTCCCAATTACCAAAACATTTTCATTTTATGCTCGCAATCCGGCAAGTAAAATAATAAGTAACTGGTGGGCGATTTCTTCAGTAATGTCCTTATATCTAACGTAGAGAGTTTTTCAGCAAAGAAGGCCGTTGTGATTGCCGATGGCTGGAGTGCTCAAAAGTCAAAGACACTCTACCAAGATGGCAGTGTAGCGATTACATTATAAATCCTTCCACCAGGTTCCACTGCTTTCATGCAATCACTGGATGTGTTTTGCTTCCATCAGTGGAAAGATTTTATGAAACGGTTCACTGAACATGCCTTCCTTACAGGAAACGAAGCACTGCTGCACAAGCGTTACAATGTCTTGAAAATGCATAGCCTCATTTTGAACCAATTTCAATTGGCACTGTATCGCCCCTTGTTTAGGTACGCCTGATACAAAGCGGGTTTTGATGTACCATATGTTCCATTTCGAAGTGTAAAGGACAAAAGGCTTTCTTTCAACGAGCCCATTTGCCAGAATTTCAGGCAGAACGAATCCTGCATTGCATGTTCTTATGTATTTTGTCTTAAAAACCTGTGTTACATCTGCTTCTTTGGCTTCTACCACTGTCATTAGTTATTAAACACTCTTTCCCTCATCCTTTTACACGCATGTAACGCACAACAGTACCTACCTAGTTGGGGGGGGGTAAGGTGTAAACCGTATCATGTGATACCAGAAAGACAGTTGTGGAAGCATAACGAATTTTATAATCCAAAACGCGCACTTTTTCACTGCCATTCCAATTGAGTTCGAAACACCACTACACATGGACAAACGTCATTTTGTAGCTGAAAGCTTTGCTGTATACGACAACAAACTCCCTCTTTATTATCACGAATCAGCTTCCCCTACTTGCTCCGTTATGAAATATACGTATTTTTCTATTACTTGTGTAACCATCAGACATGTCCGTTATGTACATTTTCTTTGCAAGTTTTGTCCGCCATATTGGACCCGCCATTTTGAATTTTACAATTTCGGTATCCGATTCATAATTAGCGACGTCAAATACCTTCATATACACTTACTTCAGATCCATAGCTTGTTTTTGTCATTTGTGTCCACCATGTTGGATCCGCCATTTTGAATTTTACAAATGTGATGTCAGATTCGTAGTCAGCCACCTTTTAAATCTATAAACCAAGTCTCATACACAATGAAACACAGCTTTCTATTTTGTTCACGATTTCTGGTGTTTCGGAGCGTGCATTGTTTGGATCTTCAAATGGTCGCCGCTGACCCCTACAGGCCCCATTGAAGCGAGATATTTCAAATGCAACATGTACTCGGTGTGACCATTCTAACGATATATAACACATGCAGATATCCGCGTACCACTTACCCGACTTCCCTTGTTAGTAGAAGCGTTTGATGAGATATGTCTACAGGTAAACATAGATAAAACAAAATACATGATAACAAGCCGAAACACAGGGAATAACGAAATAAAAACATAAGAATTAGGGATGAGGTCATAGAGAAAGTAAACAAATTTAAATACTTGGGAGCATACGTAACAAGGAAAAAGTGAGGTCATAGAAGAAATAAAACATCGCTTAGTACTGGAAAATGCATGATTCTTTTCAGTCCAAAAACTTCTTGCATCGCGATTAATATCAAGGAAATTGAAACTGAAAATACACAGAACGGTTATTCTGCCGGTAATACTTTACGGTTGCGAAAGTTGGAGTACGATCCTAGCAGATGAACATAAATTACGTGTGTTTGAAAATATTTTTTTGAGAAAGTTATACAGGCCGAAACGGGACGAGGTAACTGGAAGTTGGAGGAGACTGCATAATGAAGAACTCCACGGACTGTACGATTCACCAGATGTTGTAAAAATAATGAAATCGCGACGACTAAAGTGGGCAGGCCATGTAGCTCGGATGGAGGAAAAACGAAGATTATATTCTATCCTGGTTGGTAGGCCGGGTGGAAGGAGACCATTGGGAAGACCAAGACGTCGTTGGGAGAACAATATTAGAAGAGATCTTGGAGAAGTAGGAGTTATTGATGAAAACTGGTTTGATACTGCCCAGGATTAAATCTAATGGCGAACGTTTGTAACTGCGGCGATGAATTGTTGAGTTCCATAAGCGATAGAGTTAGCTTAATGAGCTAACATTTATTGTAACTCCAACCTCCACTTAATATTGTATAAGCATGCTCAACTTCAATGTACTTCCACGCTATGATATCAAGCTGCAAAACTATCATGGTGTGTTCAAATGTCATCAAGCTATGAAGATTATCACTAAACCTTTCCTCTTTCCTACATGCAAATTATTAGGACTACATGTTTATTTTTATATGCACTGAATTTCATGCCTGGTGATGCGCATTTAACAAAATAGCTAAAAAAAACTATAAAATCAAACGTTATACGTCTTTCTATCGTTTAACTTTAAGTCTTTTTCTCAAGTATGGTTCATGTCTGAGTGACATTCAGAATGAATTTTGACTAAATATTTAAGTTCGTAACAAGAGAAGGAACATCACCAAAGAAATGTTTCCCTTAGCCCAGAACTGTCACACCGAAAATACGCACCCTCATCTAGTGTTTTATAGCAGGGACATCGAATCAGCAACAGGGAAACACAAAGGTTTCAGCTCTAGAAACGGCACTCATCAATGACTACTTCTTAGGTTTATCTGGGTTTTAACCCGTCGAGCAGGGTCAATGCCCCTGAAATTGGTGTGTCTCCACCACCTGCTTCATCTCCGTCTTCTGAAGTGACTTCTCAGAGATGTAATCCCTCAGAAGATACGGATTTATTTCAAAGCTTTTTTGTCATAACAGAGGAAATGAACATAAGATATGTTCAGGCTCCCACGAAAGTATAAGAATTCATACTGTGCTAAAGTGCAACGAAATTGTTTATCAGAGAATATTCATTTCATTTCTTTCTTCACCAGTTTATTTTATAAAATTCCATGCCACCAACTAAAAAAACTTGATATGAGATCCAGAAATGATTGTGTTCAAGGAATATCAAAGAATATGATGTCAATTCCATTAGCCAGTGAAGATGGAGGATTAAATAAATTGATCAAATAATAAAATGCACAATACACACAGGAGCTGAGTAATAATTTCCTAGCCTGGAGAAATGGAAGAAAATGATATTTTGTGTGAATTAGCTATAATGGTAATAATAAAATTAATTAACCACTGGTCTTAGCGACCGAAAGGCTCTGAGCCTACCCCAACGCCATCTGTCAGCGGTTGGTGGAACTGCGTACACCTGACTGACGGCTGTGTGGTCAGCACTGCACGCACCTAACCACGAACAAGCGTATCAGAGGCTTTGTAGACGGAATAAGGTCGTCGTGTCTTTATTCACGTTACTCTCCAGTTTGCCTCACGACGCTCGGTGGATGCTGAAAAGTGGGACTCCAGCCGGGGAATGAACCCGGGACTATGCGGATATGAGACCAACGCTCTAAGCACTAGACTATGGAGCCCCTTAAAAGTGTAAACGAGTAAATTAAAACTTCAATAATGAAAGATCACGAATTGCTTTTAGTACTGTTTGCAGGTATGAATACTTTATTCCAGATGACATTGGTCTAATTATTGATTAGTATAAACATTACTCAAGTATTCTTTATAATAATTAGACGTAAAAATAGTGTTAGTCCTCTCTCAGTTTGGAAGCTATTATGTTCCCTATTTCAAGAATATGAGATTTTCAAAATGCTATTCGATTTTTATATTTCTGGAAAATATAGTTTTCTAAAAGAATAAGTTGGAACTTTGATTCAAGAAAAAAAATCTAATTATTTCCTACTATTAGGCCGATTTTATTGTTAACGGAGCGATTTACTATACAATCAACTACTCAAGTTGAACTCAACGTGTACCTTTATAATATATTCAATATTTTTGTTTTAGATCAATAACTTTTTATTAAATTTGTAATAACTTCAAAACATTTGCATTTTTTTTAACTCACGTTTTTCTTTTTGAAAGTCTAAACCCTATTATAAAACAATTGTAACCATTTTTGCCAGGATAAACCAGCTCTGCCATTTTTCTGTTTAGAAATAATGGAGGAAAGTTCTGTAGTAGTACGGAAGTAGTCTGAATGTGTCAGCACACAGGAGATTCACAGGTACTTTCACGAAAAAGAAAATCTTTAAAATATATATTCAGTCATTGTGGACTTTTTTTTCAAGTTAAAAATTCCTTCTGATTTAGCTATAATGAGTAGTTATTTCTCTTATTAACAAACACTTTCTTTAGTAACATTTTTAAATTCTCCCCGCAGCCAAAGAAAAAGCAATTCAGAGAATACAATATTAGAGAAACTTTATGATTTGTGCAATAGATAATCGCATTCCCTAAGATTATTCATAATATGTCAAATTAATTTTGAAATCAGATATTTTTTTTTAATTATCAACTCACGCAAGAGGTTTTCTTGTACCTATTATTTAAAAGGACCCACTGAAAACAATCACGTGTTTTCAAAGTAAAAAGAAACGACAAGCATGGAGAGACAAAGTGGAACATAAAGGAGTACCTAGCTTGCAGAGAATTAATTTATCATCATCTGTTAAGATTAGACAAATAAGGAAATAAACAATATCATATTTGTGTATCAGATTAAAATAATGTGTATTTTTATGTCCACATGATCATGAAGAAAGGTTGTTCTTCGAGATAAGTCGGCGCTCTGTGTATGTGTTTTACTTCCATGTTTCAGCAGGAAGAATCCTATTTGCACGATTATCTTGAAACATTGCGTCGAGACATTTCCAACAACACCTCAAACACCTTCCTAGTCTTATTACTTCTGAATTCATTCACAATTGCCTCCCATAACTGTGGCACCTCTACCTCGATGTGCATAATCTATTTGAGTTTGAACACATCTCTTAGACAGCTTTCTAACACCTCACACACTTTCCTAACCTTAGTAGCTCCTGATTTGAAAGTTCTAGGCAGACGGACGAACGGACATCTCGGTTTCATAAGGCTTCACAAGCTTAAAAATATGAAATAGTTCGGATAAGAAAATTCTAAAATACATCATTCTACAATAAATCCATTACAATAAACCAATTAAAGTGGATTAATATATTTGTACATCCGCGAACACTAAAATGAATATAAACTGCAAATATCTATATTCGCTGTTTTCTCGTTCTGATTATCTACTACATTTTGGAAAACAATGCAATGTTTTGATATTAAATGAAATACAATACGGTCATCTAAATATCAAAATACTCTGAATTAAATCTAAGCAGTGTTTGTAAACCAGTTCATCAGATACAGCAATACATAAACAGATTATGTTTGAGCAGATACCACTTTCTAGATAACGGTCGATTCTGATTCCATTGTTCTAAAAAAATGTGAAGATCGGAATGTAACAGAACAAGACTCGTCACAACCCTCAACTTTAAATAATATATACAAACTAATTAGTAAAATAAATAAACAAAAAAATATATATGTTTAAGTCAAGTCATTTAAATGGAAATGATCTCAAAGGTTCGGTCATAGCAGTATATCACCGAACGTAAAATATCAGTTTATCCCAGAAGATGATAAACTCATATATACATACGCATGACTGTTAACGGTACATTATTAATAGCAATTACGATATTACATTTCGTCTCAGTTTAGAAGATATCATGTTATTTATGTAAAGAACAGATGTTAAGAGCCCTATGGTAGTTTAACACAACATATTACGCTTACGTTTAAGTGCTTTGTGACTCTATTTTAAAGAACATTATTTTTTATTGTTTCTTTCCACAATTTTGTCGACATTACCAATCCGAAATTATTTGTGATACTCTATGTATACAAATAAAAGGATTAAACTCGCAGGACATGAAATTGTTTAAATAAGTAACGGATAAAATTTAAATTAAATTTCTTTCTATATAGAAATTATTATAAGTAAAACTTCAAGTTATTTCAATTATGTTCTGTAAAATCTTCATTACATTATCATAAGTATAGTACCGATTTTCTGTAAGATGAATTATTAAATAGTTAGAATAATTTCGGAGCAGATCTGATTTAGTCTAAACGGTCAGACAAACTTTACGGTCATAATCAAGTGCTAATTTATTTCTCATCAATATTCCTTGAATATCTAAATGCATAACCTATCATATATACAGGGAAAGAGAACACATTTTTTATATTGCATCATACAATTTGAATACCAATACATAAGTTCTCACAAGTATCTCGCGATTACATCTTGAAGTGAAGTTTTGAAATAGTGGGAAGAAGATATTTACTCTATAATTACCTCCACACGATAAATTGGAAATCCATCAAACAATGCCTTGCAACGTAGCCTAACCTGTGATTTTTTTTCTCTACGGATTTATCGAACTTGGAGTAATTCGAGAACATAATATCAAGCTTCAAATATATCCAGAATCTTAGATTTTCTACTGGTCTACAAACTAAAACTTCCAGATATTTTTCCTATGTGGAAATAATATAAATAGTAGTTTTAAACCAGTGTTTGTACATTTGAGAAAGAAATGAAAATTAAAGCATGGGAATGACCGTTAATATATGTTTGTATGTCCTAAAGAATGGTTCTACATGTGTGATTAACAGTCGCATATCAAGGGGAGAGAGAGATCCCAGCCGCCGCCAGCTTGGTTTTCTGTTAAAAATTTCTGTACGTCTCAATTATGATTTTTTTTTAAATACTTCTTTCCTGGATACAGCGCAATAAAACTTTCTCCCCCTGTCAACAATAAGAGGACAAAAAGAATTTATTTTTCTATCTTGCACATGATTTCCATACTACAAATTTTCGTTTTGCCGTAAAATTTAAGATCATTTGTTGTTTGGACTAGATGGCAGCCAGACTCGGCAGGCGTTTGGCACATTCTACTTTACAGACGTGGTAATTGTAGCTCGTTGTCTTTTGAAATTCACAAATGTTGTTACTTTTCATTATGTTAAGACTAATAAAACTATTAAGAGTTTTGAGATCCTGATGCCCACCGCCCCGCCCTCCTTGTTGTTTTTCGGTACAAATTCGGAATTGGTACGCGACTGTTTATATTTGTAGGTTGGTTCGGAAATAAAATTATGCTTTTCTTAGAATAATTAATTCTTGATATAATACAAAAATAGAGCATTTTTGCTAGGATGCGTACCCCGGCTCCCCGTGATGATTTTCGGTAACAAATTGGGAGTTGGTATGCGACTCTTAATATTTCGAGGTTGGTTCGCAAAAAATAAAGCTTTCTCTAAAAATAATTCTTGATACAATGTAAAAATTGAGTATATTTCGTCGAGAGGGCATGCGCCGTTCCCCTCCCCCCGCGAGCCCTGTCTGGATACGATAATAAAAAGCTAACTTAAAATACGTATTTGGGCTCTATGTTCTTCTAGGATATTCAGTTACACATATTTCCTCAGGTGATTTACTTGTGGAGCTAATTACAATAATCATCAAGATGGGGTCCGGAGTCCGGACCTGCCCCCCCCCCCTCCTGGTACTTTTGGTGCAAATGTATCATTTCTATCTGACTGTTAACGTTTCAATACCTGGTAGGGTATGTTTCAGTGAAAAAATCGTAAGTTGAAAAAGGAGACGAAAAGTTATTTCAGAAATACTTTATTTTGTCTAATCCTCCGTGTTTCAGTGATTAATATCATAGACATAAGATCTGCATCTTAGAGGGACAAATCCCAACCCCCACCGCCTCAGATTCTTACTGAAATTTACCGTGATCTTCCTGTGTTTCGCTAAATAAATTGCCTCAAAATACTTGATATAAGAGTGTGCTTATTGGCTTCCATGTCCCACCTCAAACATGATTACTATACTTCATTTCTCAGACGTGATGGACTTTGATCAGTTTGGGGAGTGTAAAGTCAAAATTGAGAGGGTGCGAATAGGATTATGTTCTGTTTCCATCAATTTTGGCCATAAAAATCAAATTGGGGCCAGTATCTGAAAAGACTCCGAAGTTTTCTTCCGGACTTCAACAATTTCAGAATCAATTCTTTGTATATCAGCTTTCGTTGGATTTATTTCAGAACGAATATTCTTAACACCTGCATGAATAATACTGATTTTATCCGTTATAAAATGGATAGTACCCACCCGAACTTTCAAATCAGCATGTGACTGCGTCATTACTTACTTTCTCATTCATAATAGCTTCAATACTCTCTATTCCGCCAGTTCATTTCCTTTCGGGACGAGGACATGTTGAGTGCACCAATCTCAGGAATTCTGCCATGAAATTTAGTTATGGGGCAAAGCAAAGTAGAAACAAAGGTAGGAGGAGCGAGTAGAAATTTGAAGGACTTAAACGGATTTTTAACAGTAAACATTTTAAAGGTGCGGTTTGTGTTTGTCTATTTCGAGTTGTGACTTGCAAAAGTCCCTGATCAGGGATTCTTAGGTGACGGGCCTAAGAACACGCAGCGTTGGAATGCTTGGATCTTGCATATTTATATTAGGGATGGCCAAATATGGATCAAAATATCTGGATGCCTGTCCATATGGATTTAGGATATCCGGATAACGGATAAATATTCGGATGACGGATAACATCCGGATGATGGATAATATCCAGATGATGGATATCCGAATGACGGATAATATCCGGATGACGGATATCTGAATGATGGATAACATCGGATGACGGATAACATCCGAATGACGGATAATATCCGGATGGCGGATATCCGGATGATGAATAACATCCGGATGACCGATATTCAGATGACACCTGGATTACGGATAACATAAAATTCAGCTTACACTTAAAATCCGGATAAAGTACATGTAATATTCACTGATAGTAGTGATGATGCATGGCTGTAAAAATTATCTGGTTATTATTCGAGTAATTATACTGATAGTTTTATTATTCGGATCTGATTAACCGGATATCCGAGAAACAAATGAACTGATATATATATATAGCTGCTCGTTGGCGAGCAAACGAATATTCGAATATTGAAGCATATATTCGGTTATTCCAACAAAGGTGGAGCTAAAGAAAACCATGGAAAATCTCAGTCAGGATAAACGGTAGTGGGACTCGAATCCGAATGTCTCTCCATTGCCGGTCCGAAGTATGAAACATTAGCGACTGGATCGGAGCTGAGTAAATGACTAAATAAATCTTAAATCCATTTTAAATTGCTTTCATCCCCGATCATATCACACACACAGATTCACGAAGCAGTGATGTGACACACCGACCTTTTTGTCACCTCGAGTTTGAAGAGTCGTTCGAAAACTCTGCTGTTCTGAACAATAGACAGTAGCTGGAAGAGGTTGAAGCGTCAATAAGAAATTATTTTTCACAATCTACATCAAGAAACCATCAAATCTGTGCTTAGTGCTAAATATGTAAATCTCTTCTCTGTTAGTGGCTTATTTTATAGACACATGATTTTCAAAACTGCGGTGTAAGAATAAACTTAGAGGACCACATGTACAAGTTATTTTACGCTTTTTTTTCATTTTGTGCGAAGAAAAGAGTGCTATTATGGGGTTTGTGTTTGTATATTTAAAGCTGAAAGAGGGGAAGGGAACTGTGGGACTAGCAAGGATTGTGTAAATCACTGTTCTTATTAACACTTATAAAGCAAAAACAATACGACATAAAGTTAATTATGAAGACAGAAACTTTCAACGTACTAACACATCTAGGTATTTCCAACGTACTGTCAATGGTTGTTTTCAGTAGCATTTCAAGTTCGAACCTGCGATCCTTTCCGTAGTGATCTGATATAAAAAATATGTCCACTATACTATAACATTTACTTACTTATTCTATGGTTTACGGTCAGTGCGCGAATTAACGGGGGAGATGAGGGAGAACTCCCCTGCATGTGCACACATATATAATGTATAATATTAAATTCATAATGTTATTTTCTTATCAACAACATTTCATCCCTTCCTGTAAAAAATCCTTAATTCGCACATTGCTTACAGTACTTGCAAGTTCATCGCCTCAGTAACACACGTTAGCCATAGGATTCCTAGGCAAGATCAAGCCAGTTTTCATCACAAACACCTACTTCTCGAAGATCCCTTCAAATATTGTCCTCTCAATGTCTTCTCGGCCTTTCCAACGGTTTATTTCCCAACGGCGTTCCAACCAAGATGGAATATAATCTTCGTTTTTCCACCATCCGAGCTACATGGCCTGCCCAACTCTGTCGTTGCGATTACATTATTATTTCAACTTTGAGTGAGTCGTACATTCCGTTGAGTTCTTTATTAGGTAGCCTCCTCCATTCTCCGGTCATCTCGTCCCGTTTCGTATTCCTTTCTCAAGACCTTATTTTCAAACACTTAATTAATTAAAGTAACTTCTAGCGTCACGTACTGTACACATATCTTGACCAAAATTCAAAACTTCACTTCCCGATGTTTGAAACACAATTTATTAGTAAACTCTCGTATTAAATACACGTATTAAATGCATAACACAACTTTTAGACTGCGTTTGTTGCGATTATCAAGTTTACATTATGAAGAAAAATAATTTTGTTAACAGTACACTTGATAATGGCTATAAGCGTAATCGAAACGTTGTGTTAAAGAGACGCAATTTATGTTCATCTGCTGAGGTCGTACTCCAACTTTCGGAATCCTAAAGTATTACCGGCGGAATAACTCTTCTGTATAATTTTAATTTCACTTTTCTTGATATTAATCTCGATGTCTGGAGTTTCTGAACTGAATAGAAACATACGTTCCCCGATACTAAGCGGCTTATTGTTTATTTAAATTTCTTTGTTTTGCTTGTTACATATGCTTCCACCCATTTTAATTTGTTTATTTTCTCTATGTCAACATTCTTAATTGTTATGTATCTATTCATTTTATTCTCAGTGTTTCGGCTTGTTATCATGTATTTTGTTTTCTCATTGTTTACCTCGAGACCTATCTCTTAGCAAGATTCTACTGCCTTTGGTGTATCTTTGCAATACATCTATATCCTCCCCTATTAAATTCACATCATCCGTGAATACGAATAGTTGATTTAAACCGTTCAATATTAGTTTTTTTTTGTATTTGGGAACCACATATTCTAACACAAAAATAAACATTAGTGGTTATAAGGCTTGTTATCACATTATTTCAAATCGTTCCCAGTCTCGAAACTACCTGATATATTGTTTAGTACTCTGCACATAGTATCTATCCGTACTCTGATTACGGGGTTGGTGATGCATATCCTCACTAGTTGAAACATTTGTTTTGAATTCCAAAGCGTACCCGGATACTTTCCACTTGAGTGAGAAATATATGCTTTCTTAAAATCAATGAATAAATAGTGAACAGTTCCATTGTATTCTCATCTTTTTTTTTCTTTTTTTTTTCGAGTTGCGCTTACATAATTTCTTTCCAGCGAAAGTGGGAAGATTTGCAGAAACCCTAATATTGAGTCGCTACCAGTAAAATTTTAAAAAAATGATAACTGCTGCTTGTCAGAGATGGTCTTTGACACTTAAGACAGACTGAAATTTATGTCATTAATCGTTACTTAATTTCATACTACTGAAATTTAGCTAACACTAAATGAATTAATTAATAGTTTATATTTCGTTTATGTTACAACAACATACTAATTTTACTGTCGCTTTCCAAAATCCAGGAAAAGCCAAAAACGCCCTCTTGCTCATGTCTGGGAGCATTTGGTGATAAAACGATTTGCGAAATCGCTCATCTACGGGGGACACTTGCTGAGAAGAAGTTTTATAAATATGGTTGCAATATTTTAGAATCACTGAATGTGCTTTTTAAATTAATATTTGGCCTTTAGACCTCTAAGGCTCAGGCCGGGATAGGAGAGAGGAAAGAATACTGAAAACATTCGACTAGGACATATAATTTGAAGAAACTATACCGGTATTTGCCAGGTGTGACTGAGAAATAACCCGTGTGAAAATATCAGGATAGGTGGCTGCTGGGATTAAACCAAGTCCTTTTAAAAGCTAAGCCAACGCTTCGACAAAATAATGTTTTCGAGACAAACATTTGCCATAGGCGAGTGCTGTTTACACAGAAAACATCAAAACTATCGGTAATTTAAAGAACTGTAAAATCAAAACCAAATTAATTTTAAAAAGTGGGCTTCCTTATTCACAGTTAAAATTTACTGCGAGAGAATTGAGTATACAAAGTTTAATCAGAATATGGGTACATTGGTATTATGGGTTGGTTCAATTTATATAAATACATCCATTTTCATGATTTAGCAAATCACGGAAGATGTGATTATGGTCACGGCTTCTGGAACGTCACTAGAGAGGTACACAGATCTCAGTCCTCCTGGCGACCATCCTGATTGAAGTTTCCGAGGGTTTTCTGTCTTCAGCAGCCGAAAGCCGAGATAGTGCCTACAGTAAAACCCTGACTGCTACCAACCTAATCTTTGACTTCCGAAGTGTGTTCGGCGAATGACATCATCCCATACATAACGGACTTAGATCACAGTTGTGCCTGTTCTACCCAGACAATATAAATAAATTACAATATTCTGCTGGTAGATCTGAAGAAACTCTTAAAACAGGGGTTGAACCTACACTTCCCCAGTTAAAGGTCAGGGAGTAAAATCGTTCTAGTTACTGTGCAATGAAATAAAATTGTTTTCAAAGAACTGCAGTTGTTAGATACTTCACATTAGAAAATAAATGGCACATGAAAGTTACTGAATATTAATAACGGATTCAAGTTAAACGATTTACAAACTTCCATAGACCGTCTCAATTCTTAGTATATCATGCCAAACATGATTATGATGGTTGTCATGCCCAGGTCTATGACACAAACGTCAGCAGGAAAGGGACCCGAAGGTGGTTTTCCATTATATCATATGAAAATACGTCCGGTTATCGAACTCAGGCTCCTGGATTACAAGGAAGCAAGACTCCTCCAGATCTGCTCAAAGAGAGTAGCTAAAAAACGAAAAGAACTTCTCCCTCATTGCGTAGCTCGGATACTCGCACCCTATCGTCCGTTCTATAGAGAAATTTCAGGAATGCATTTACCGGGAAAATTTGTTTATATTATTCTAGCCAAATGTTAAAATTATCCGGAGTTTCTCTCCAAGGTGGGTTACGATTTCATTCGTGATCCGTCATCCATAATTTGCGCATTATCCATAATTTATATATTATACGGATTTCATCTGAATCCGTCATCCGAATATCTGTCATCCTCATATTATCCGTCATCCGGATATCCGCCATCCGGATATTATCCGTCGTCCGGACTATTTGTATTTTCTAAAACGGATATCGGATAATGTGTCATCCGGATATCCGATAAAGGGATTTCTTGACCATCCCAAGTTTGTATGTACTTAAGCGAACAGTAATACGTAAATAATCGTGAAATTCGTTTATACTCAGTTCAATAAAGAAAACGTAATATCCATTTTTAATATTAAATATTAATTATCATGAACGAACAACTATAGTGGAGGTTGTACCGAATGACCGTAACTCAGTTAGTAGAGAATCGGTTTAACAATCGGAAGTTCCTGGGAACGATCTCATCAGCAGCCAACTCTGACTTTTCTAGGGTTATCTCCTCAGTCACACCTGGCAAATGCCGTAATGGTACCTACAATATAGAACTCGATCTGCTACCTTCCAATAACATCTCCCACAACCTGTGGCGGTCTGTATATAATGCTCACGTTAATAAAGGTCAATACTACTATTAATGGAGCTCATCAGAATGTACTGTCACTGTCCTATCCTACGCATATTCACGCTTGCGTTGGCAGAATAATAACAAAGAAGATTATTTGGATATTTGCCATTATATTCTGTTTACTTATGACTTGTAGGCATCTCTGACTCTGACTGGGATAGAGATGGGGGAGAATTTGAAGAGTGATGGCCTAGACCTTAAGTTTCTATCCTGGCATTCGCCTGGTGAAACTAAGAAAAACTTTTTAAAAACTTAGTGAGGATCATCAGCCGCAGGGTTCAAATTCGCATACCTACCTACGAGCGAACGCATTTGGTGTGACTATAACACTGGTTATATAGATTTTTCCGATGTCGTTCTCAGCCTAGGATGCCTGAAATCAATAAATCAATTCAATCCGTGCCCCGAAGTAACCTCTAAGGACAATATGTAACTTTTGTGATGCTTGGGACGCTTTCGTAAGATAGAAGACATTCCTCAGGTAGAGTAAAGGAATTAAAATCTCAGACCGACAGTCATGTTTCGATTTACTCTTTCAATGACTTCTCACCAAACAATTCAAGAATAGCGCCGTAACCATAGCAATACATACCTACTTATCTACTGTGCATAGCGGGAATAAAATATGTATTTTATGTTTTAGGAACGTACGTTGCAGATTTTGGGAGCTTTATTATTTTGGAGGAATTGCACAGACATAATTTTCAAATAATTTATTGATTTGTTGTTAACTTGGTAAACGAGCTTTTAAAACTGAAAGTCGTTTTTGGTAAAGTACGTTCCTAAACACTCCGTTCAATGGACTCCAGCAGGAATTGAACCCGTGTCAACGCGCAAGGAAAGCGACCGTACTAACCTCTCGGCCACTCAGAGATCTCATTGTCTTTGTGTTAAGGAGATTACACAGCTCCGAAAGTGAATATTACTTCCTCATCCTGTATTGTTTTTATATTATTCTTTGTTCAATTGAATTGATTTAATTTATGACATTCATGCATCTAAGATTCAGGTTAGGGAAGGGAAGGGGAAATTTTAAAGGAAGATATCAACCACGGTCTAAGTTCAAGGTGCCATTCCGGCATTTGCCAGGTGTGATTGAGGAAAAATTCTAGTCAGACCTCAGTCAGCAGAGTCGTCCGCTGGGATTGAACCTACGACCTCCCGAACGCTAAGCCAACGTTCCACTACCGAGCTACGAAAGCTCTTTTGTGATTATACTTTGTGTTTACTCTCTTCAATTGGTGGGAAGGGGATTCGAACTCGTCATATATCGTTACTAGTACGGCATACTAAAATCTGGAAACATCGTGTAATTACATTAAAAGAACGACAATGGACAATGTGCGACATAATATGTACCATTATATATAGATTTCTCACTACCCTTCCAAGATCAATAAGACCAATATCCGACGTACGTTGTGCCGTGCATCTTGAATTAAAATACGAACTCTTGCACATTATTTTTTTTAAATAGAAAATCAACTAATAGGTATCTCGTCCTACCCTTACACTTTCTTTTATAAAGGCCTTTTATAGTGTTCGAATCATATTCTGCACTGAAAACAATGCTTCTTACAAGGAGTTGTTCCTGTAAACACGAATATTTTGGTGATACTAGCGCCATCACAACAAATGCATTCCCAACTGAAACAAACTTTACTAGCTAATATTTTGTTTTCCAGTATTGTACACAAAACTTCTGGTGATATAAGTTTAATAACAATCTGAAATGTTTTCTTCGACATTCTCTTAAGAAGGGATCAAACTTTAAATTTCTAGCAATGGTAGTTTAAGTCATATAAACTAATTAAATGGTAATCTCTCATGAAAGGCTAATTTATATCTATATATAATGCATTTGCTGCAATGAAGTAATACAGCATATTAATATACTGTATATCATTCCATTAGTATTAAAATGAGCAAATATCTACCGGTTTAATTTATGCCTGTTAGGTGGAGATCACTGTCTTAGGGTGCAAGGAATTGTCTTTCCGTCTATATTTAGTAGGGAATTCGTCAAGAAGAAAGTGATCTTAACATTACCGAGTTTTATTAAATTGGCATGCATCGCTGGAAGAGCCTTCGAAGACATATATTTCCTATACAGAATAGTTAAGTAGCTTTTCTTTCCATGCACATTCCAGATTCCCGTATCACTTATGGCTTTCTTAAAAGTAAGGATCTTGCAAGATAAGGAGATGGAGAGGGATTAGGAAGCTAATGGTCCAGAGCCTAGTTAACTACTATCCCAAATTCATCTGATGCGACTGAGGAAACTCCTAACAAATCTGCTGACCTCCCATGACAAGATAATTGCATCTTGTGTCTTACCCAAGCTCTATTAACTCAGTTATGTCCGCTTGGTTCCAGATACATGTTCATATTGTGGTTCACAGAGTTCAAAATTCAAAACAATGCAAATCAAAAATAAACATCGAGACTAACATTTAGAAACGAATTAATAGATCTACATAGAAAATAATATAGTATTACTCCGTATTTAAGAGTATCATGACTTAAAGGAAATCAAAAGATTAGAAGAAAAAGAAACGGAATTGCAATTCGGTATCTCGGTAGAGATTATTTCTTATACATTTTCGTAGATGATGGTGAATTTACATAGATAGGCTTAACTTCGCATAACGCATTGTCAGTTACAATCTATATGCCTTTGATGTAACAGAAATACGTATTTGGTCTCGATTTGGAAGTTAGTGATAATATAGTAATTTTATGAAAATAAATATTATCTGAGTATAAGCACACCGAATTCTAACTCAGATAAATTAATTTCTTTCTTACCAAGTTTCTTGACATAGTTACTCAAAGTGAGGCACTTTATATCATTAGCCAACAGAACCTAGCTAGAACCATGATGCAGTCTTTAATGCGCATTCAATAAAATTATAGTTACGTGCATTTTTACTGATTGCAGTGAATTTGAAAAGGTTAACATTATTTTGAATGTATCATAAGTGAACAAGGTTATAATTTATTTCCTAATTTCATGTAAGATTATTTTTATAAAAAGTTCTGAAACAACTTCGGAAAAATTCAGTTTAGAGCAAACACTATAAATTTAAACACATTTTGATACACTATATGATAACTAAAGTATTTCTGCAAAATTACCCCTGATCAAACTAAATATCCTAACCTCAGTAATCTAAAGGAGAAAACTGAAAATATATTAAATTGAATCTAAGCGTTTGATTAGAAGATGCACTATCACGGGTCAAGAAGGTGGTAAGGACAGTTCGTAGTGGAATTATATTTCCTTATATCCCATTGTTTAAAGAATTAGAAACGTTTCAAGCTACGTTGGTAGTTGGCAGTCAAACGAAACCACGGTCGAATGTGAATGTCCTAATCCGAAAGTTTTGTGCATAAGCAGTGTGTTCCAGCAGATGATTAACTTGTATTTACATTGACTTGAAGATTAACAGTAGAACAGTAATACCCAATTTTCATTTTAAAAAATATATTAGGTCTCATCTCAGTTTGAAAGTTATTAAACAGCTGAATTACAAATGTTGATAATGCTATGGAGAGGGCCTAGCAGGCTAAGATGGTAAAAAGTGCCTTGAAAGGAATCGTGATAAAAAAAATACTACGACATTCAGCGTCAGAAATGATGGCTCTCCACCAAATTGCAGCTCAAAATTTGCTAACCTAACCTCAAAGTAAATTAAAGTATATTTTGTGATAATTTTGCGATATCTAGGTCAGATTTGCACCTACGATGACCGTGTCTTTTTTAATTGAAGATTCTTTCAAGCTCTACAAAATGGTATTCTTTTCAGGTTTATTGGCGCCAAATTCAAATTTTGAGAGAGCTTAGAAAATTTAAAAATTATTTTCTTAGAAAAATAATATGTGTGAATATTTTTAGTGGTTCCTTGATATTTTTAGTGGTTCCTATAATATAACCTTGATATTTTTAGATTTTTTTTAAAGTGGTATAACAGAAAAAAGTAAGAACCCGCATTTTTGGTCACTTTTAAGGCGTTTCATATTCGTTTCATTAGCTCACAATGGTTCGTCGTGTCCTCAAATTTTGCCACTTTAATTGAACCCCTTTTCCAGCGTCATACAATGATGAAATTTCGCACAGCGACGAACATCGGTTGACAATACAACAGTACATTGTTACTTTCATATATTTCTATATGTTTGTAATTTAAAAGCATATGTTAATATGTTGTATTTTAGACTTCTGAAGCCTAAAAGAAAAACTATCTTGCACGGGGCTGTGTTTGGTTGCTTGCAGAACACTTTATGATTTGGGCCACAAAAATATTAGCTTGGGAAAAATTATTAACACCCAAATAGTCCGAAAAAATAATAAAAAAGGACTTTCTCAACGGCGCAAATTATCAGCAAAAAATTATCAGGCACAGGGATTGGGAATAAGACACGTGACCGGTTTTCTTTACGTAACACATGCACTGTAAATAAAAGTTCGAAACGTCCATTTGCCAGTTCGACCACGTGGACGACTGATCAAGTCGTCGGCGTCTTGGGTGAAAGGTCCCGGGTTCGAATCCCGCCCGCGACAATACCTTTTCTTCTTTGCTCTTTCAGAAGATAGTGTTAAATGTTCATATTTATTAGTCATTAATTGCTAGGATGTAGATAAATAACAGTTTACTACCGAAAGCTAGGATGTATCGTAATGCACACCTGCAGAAGTGTACAATCGTGGGTCATGGTGCGCCCGCAGGGAGCTAGACAGTGGATCCGCAGGGAGGTGCAGTACCCAGTTAGTGGTAGGCAAACGCAAGAGTGCCGTTAACATTCTATTCCACCTGTAAATGTTCTATTTGGTACACATAAAATTTATTTTAAAATAATCTTATCCCAATCCGTGTGCTCTTCATGTGCACGGTCGAGAGTAGTTATAAAAAAACGTTCAAAAGGCAATCCGTACTAAAAAGAAAAAAATATATTTGCTCAATCTTGATTAAAAAGAAATTCATGGGCCCCGCAAATTGAAGCATTTAGAAAGTGACTGTATATCAGAGCGCGCCCCATGCGTGTCTGGTGAATTATGCATGAACAACATTATTTAATAACATATAAATATATTAACATATAAAATAATATTTGGGAAGAAAAAGAAGAAAAACTCGCCCAGGGCGGGATGCGAACCCGGGATCCTTCACGCAAGACAGACGTTTTGACCATTCGTTCACGAAGTGGAACTAGCAAATGAACCTTCCGAACTTTTATTTACAATGCATGTGTTACGTAAAATGCCCGGTTACGCGTCTCATTTACTATCCCTGTGCTTAACTGATGACGTTTTCCTGTTAATTTGCACCGTTGAGCAAGTCCCTTTTTATTATTTGTTTCGGGTTATTTCTGTGTTAATACTTTTTTTCAAGCTAATATTTTGTGGCCCAAATCATAAAGTTTTTTGCAAAAAGTCAAACTCAGCCCCGGTGCAAGATAGTATTTCTTTTAGGCTGCCGAAGCCTGAAATACAACATATTAGCATATGTTTTTTAAACTATACACATAGAAATATATTAAATTAACAATGTAATGTAGTATTGTCACTCGATTTACGTCGCTGTGCAAAATTTGGTCATTCTATGACATTGGGATAGGGGCTCAATTAAAATTGTAAGATTTGAGAACATCACGAATCATGTGAGCTAATGAAACAAATATAAAAAGTCTTAAAAGTAACACAAATACTTTTTTTCATATTCTGGTTATGTTCTACGACTTTAAAAATCTAAAAAAAATAATGGTTGTAGAACCACTAAAAATACATCGTATTTATTTTTTTCGAGCCAGCTATTGTCTTAAATTACATTTTGAAATTTTCTAATCTCTCTCAAAATTTGAATTTTACGCCAAAAAACCTGAATAAACTACCATCTTGTACAGCTTTTAAAAAAATTCAATGAAAAAACACGGTCATCGTAGGTGCAAATCCGACCGAGATTTCGCAAAACTAACAAAAAATATACCTTAATTTATTTTGAGGTTAGGTTCACACATTTTGAGCTGAAATTTGGTGGAGAGCCAACATTTTTCATGCTGCATATCGTAGTTTTTTTATCAAGATTCCTTCTAAGACACTTTTTACCATCTTACCCTGCTAGGCCCTTTAATTGCAAGTACTGTTCTAAATAAAATTTAACTAAACGATCACTTTCTATTAGAGGAAATTTATTTCCTTTCTTCTTCACCATTTCACGATATTATCATCAATTATTGATTATGCCGTCAATTAATTAACTTAAATAACGCGACATGACATAACGTGAGAATAATATGTACTGAATAAAATTAAAATCAAACAATATTCTAAGCTGTACATTAATAATTTTCACGAAAATTCCTAAGTTGTTTTGAATGTGTTCTTTAGAATCTAATATGGTAAAAACGTTCCCAATTTTGTGAAAAGTTAATTTTTAAATACCTTCGAATGTAGAAAAAGAAAATTATTATTCGAATTAAAACATATTGACTTCAAGAAATAATTTCTCATAAGTCTCACCCAAGAGCCTATTTCACGGGGAAAAAGGTTTCATATGTTGGTAGCCAACTTATCTACCCTAGATAATATCACCGAAAGACTGGAAATCCCGCAGACAATATAATCGTGCTCGTGTGGCCTTTCATTTAACGATCTTCCTAACTCAGTGGGTTTCGCGACTATACTATCAGACTACGGGAGTGTCGAGCACAGAAATTGTCCTCTTTTTTTTTGCAAAAAAAAAAAAAAAATAATAATTAGCACTTCAGGAAGTTACTATTTTACTGTTTAAGTGATGTTAACGATTGAGTGACTAACATTCATTATACAAGTTGATATTTAAACAACCAATTAATCGAAAATTCAATAACTTTAAATTTTAAAAGAATAAATTGTATCAATAGACAAAACTTGTGTAATCAAAATCTTCAAATATAGAAACAAAAATCACGTACAAAAATTCAATATACCTCAAAATTCATGCTCACGTTATAGTTCACAAACCATGAAAACTTTTGAAAGCACAATACGTCATAACCACCGAAATTAAAAATAACTAACTTAATTTACACGCAATAAATAAATAATATTTGTATTTGAATTTAATCTAAGCCACCATTTAAAACGACAAGTGTTTGACGTTTAGTCAATTCGGAAACAGAAGTAAGGGAGCCTACTCACGGGTGCATCCGAGAAAAGCGAGTACTTAAAATATCACAACGGTTTACGACTAAGTACAGTATAACTGACACCTGAGGTGCGAGGATTGAGAAGGCTCATCAGAGACAATTCTAAAGAATACACACAGTTTGAGTACCAAACTAGCAACCTGGAAGGCTGGAGAAAGTAAATTTAGGCAACTAATTAATGTGGAAGATACGAAAATTGAAATTAAAACAAAATAAAGAATTGAACGAATTTCAGTGATTGTAAAGATAAAGACGATCCCCAATTACACAAAGTTATTAAATATATTTCAATACCTATTAACGACGGATAATTAAATGAAATTAATATACTTTTAGCGTAACAGAAACAGAATATTAGTTTTGACCTCGATTTGGAAATAGTTTATTTCAAGATTATTAGATGTTTATAATATTACCGTTGTTTATGAAAATAAATTTACCGAAATTTTGTTTCTTGTCCACCATTGTGCTCTAATCGCCATTAATAATAGAATAACGCTCAATATAAATCATTAACGAAGGAAAGCTTAGCTGACACTTTAACAACTATGTAATAAAATAATGAAATTACTGAAAATAAAATTAAAATCGTATTACCTATTACGATCATAATTCCATTTTGTTCAAAGATAACATGAAACAAAGTCTTCGGCACGCGATCACTGCCCGGACGGGATATGATAGTCCCAGCTGAACATGAAATTCCCTCTACTTACGAAGTCAGTTGGAAACAAATACAGTAAATATGATGCAATTATGTTATCAACCTATATGAAGTAACGTTGCACTATCCTAACACCTAATTCAACGAGTCAGAAGAAAACATAAAAATATTATATTGAACGCTTTAGTTCAAGTTATGTTATCCTAATAAAGAATAGAACCATCAGTCCATTTAAAAATCCTCATGTGGAAGTAAACTTAAGAAATTACTTGAATAAAGATATTTATTATCAATTTGAATTGCGGTCTTTCATGTTGCTTCGAACAAAGCAGTGTCCCTGATTCCCATTCTGGATTTTGCACTAATTTCCCTGAACAATACAAAATCATCGTCAGAATAATAACTTCAAATGGCAATCACTCCTTCAAGGTCTCTTCTCTAGAAATTAACATAGCCGAGAATTTGGTAATTGTTTCTCCACCTTTCTTCAAATAGAAATAGGCCTGAATCTCAATTTGGAACTTTTCAATTGTATTCGTTACAAGAGGTTACGGTAAAAACTTAAGCTTGAGTACTTAATTATGGAAACTTTAATATTTAAAATAAGATGCTCGGGTGCAATAGCTATGTATACCCTAATCCGAAACAGAACCGTCACTTCACTCTAATCAGCGTTTTTTAGAAGTCACTTTTGAAAATCTCAAAGTTCAATTAATGTCAAATAACGAATGGAACAAGCAATATACCCACTTCCCTCCTGCCTCTTATATAATTTGACCAGGAACCAAGATGCTTCAGGTTTAACAATTTTAGTAAAGAATTTACGTAAATAATACTGAATCGTATATGAGTGAATTTGAGGTGAGAATTTACATATTTATCAGATATTTCATGCAGCTACTCTCTGAATACCCTAGTTAATAACATTGTATACTTAAAATGTCTCCCTTTTCTGTGAACAATGCTAATCCCACTAATAATTAATTTCTACATTTAGCAAACGAATATGAAATGTAAATTAAAATATAATAGCCTGTATGATCTTGATAAGTACGCTACAATTTCTACCTATGATGGATTAACTACAAATTACAAGTAATAGTACTTACCATTAGCGCCTAGAACCCAACTTCATCTCACATCTCACGCGGTGTAAGGCAATCTGGGTTCCGGGACCATCGATCTAGCTTCAGGCCGGCACGCGAACACAATCGTGAGCGCACACTTCTACTGTTGACCGAAATATTTTATTTTCCGAATTCCGAGCCACTCGGGTAAACTAGGGTTCAACGAGGGCTCATTTGCCAAGATGAATCACTTGTCGCTCACTTGCCGTAACCTATATATGACAATAGTTCTTTATATTGTACAAAGTCAGGTTTATGGGTTATTACAGTAAAGCGCACAAGTAGGAGGTCCTGAAACGGCATTGCTATTGCGTCACTGACCGCCATCGATATGTTCCATTACTGAGCGAATTTTCACAAGTATCGGTGCCTTCTATAGGGAGCCACCGCTTTCTTCCCTTAAGCAACTAAATTATCACATCACACTACTAAATTAGCACAGAGTTCAAGTTTCCACCTACCACCGACAAATTATCACTTGTTATGAGAAAAGGGAGTTGTCAGCAAGATCTTATATAGGCCTACTTAGATAAATCAATTACACCTGTCATCTACAAAAGGCGCGATTAATCGACCAATACCGTTAAACCTTTCAAAAATGACCAATCAACTGTAAATTACGGAAAGTATAATACCGAGTTGTTTTACCACGCCTCATGAGAGACGCAACTTGAACGTTTTTCCACGATGCGAGTGCTTACGTCATACGACGTTAGGATGACCTTTAACCCTTAGTTCCTCAAAAGGAAAAGGAAAGAAATATGTCGAATCTGAAAGGAAGCTTTGAGCAGCTCTTGATAACGGGGAAGTTAAAGATGCTGATTACAGTTTATAACACAGACGCATAGAATGATGTCGGCTTGGGGCATAGGTGCCAAAGCTAAAACATACATTCAAGGTTCATGCTAAGTAGTGCATACTGTCACGAAAGATTAAAGCAATAATTACTCTTTTACTTTCCTCAATGAGGCGTATGCGCAAACGAAATCTATGTGCCATTTGAAAATATAGCATATAGACTTTTGTTCGCGCATACGCCTCTATTATTAAAGTAGATTTTGAGGCTTGAAACAAACAATAACTATAAAATATTTTATTTTAAAGGGTTAGAAGTTCTTTTCTTTACTTCAAATTACCAATCCATTCTGCAGGAGGGCATTTTTAACAATAAACCTGGTATAGGATTAGCAGATTAGCAGATCAATTAAATTTAATCCGTAACCAGTGGACGAAAAGGCAATATTTTCGGCGGGAGCAAACTTGCTTCATTACGCCAGAAAAGGTAAATTTAAACACATTGCCTATCAAACTTTAGTCTACAATATTAAAATTAATATTTACATTTATAATCCAATTAAACTTATTTGTTTTCTGCCCACCACAGGAATATCAAAGTGACAAAAAATCAAAACTCTTAAAACTATTTATCATAAACATAAGTTAATTTACACAAATTGCATTCAGGAAATCTTGGAACCAAAGTCCATGAAAATATATCTTTAGGGAAGTTTTGCTCAACTAAACGAAATTAAGTGTTATTGTCTCGAAAACCAATGGTGAGTGAAAGTATTTTTAAATGTGGATTACGAATTTCTTGATCTGTCCATAATACCAGTGCTATAAAATAGGTCATGTGGAAGTTGGAATTTCCACAAGAGAGTGCTAATGTAAAATTTCAATCACATACATCTTAAAAGTAGTGAGTACCACTTTTACACAAAAGAAGTGTTCCTGATATTAGCAAACATATATATATATATATATATATATATATATATATATATATATATATATATATTCATCTTGTACTAACTGGTGCTATGTTTCTCTTTGTATTTTTATATTAACTACAACCTTTATGTGCATATCTAGCATAACACTCCATATTACATTATGTAGAGCCAATTACACCATTGTAGTATTAATCTATAACTAGCAAAGAATCTGATAGACTAGTGGTTTTCATTTCATTTCTGCCTCTCCCGCCAAAATTAATAGCACCCGACGTGTCTCGCGAACGCATATATTTTGCAGAAATCATTTAACAAGAAATAAACCAATATCCGGTCGACTGTAACACTTAGTCACATTTTAGGAGTCATTAGTTATATTTTATGTGCCACTTCTTACGTTTGTCTCAGGAAATATTCTAATTTATGCATATATATTTTAGTCCTTTTAATTTATTGAGGGGTTTTCATTTCATGAAAATATCTATAAGATATTCCGTACCCACATACTTGGTACCCCTTTTCCTGTGCATATATAACAGCGAACAAAAACAAGCATGTGACTCACATAGGA
>JAGDQP010017158.1:4696-24462 GCA_022664845.1 Lepisma saccharinum
TTGCGTGTGTATTTGAGGAAATCCGAATTTATGACATAACACGAAGTTTTACAAGTATTGTTTCAGAGCATCTCTTTGGTTTGTGTTTCGGCTTATTAATTGTCTGTTATTGTGTGTCCTTGTGAAGTTGTTGTTTTTTTCGTTGACAGAAGACACTAATAGTGAACATAGGTTTTCCTTTGTAGGTAACACACCGTGAAATCAAAGGATAAAAACCAAACGACAGAGCACAGACAAACGAGGAATGTACAAGAAAGTAGCAGAAGTATAATTATTTACCTTTTGTAAGTTAATCGCTAGGAATCTATGATTGGATTTCACCTGGTAGGTCTATCTATTAATCCATTAGACATCACCGCAGTTTTATTACAATCTCAAACGCTCAAGTTTTATCAGATCATCTTTAAAGCTTCACTATCCTTGCGGCAGTGAACTTGCAGTTGGCAAATATGTTAGAAAAGAACACTTCAATCATGGATGATAGATTTCCTACCTTGCGGCCAAACCCTACCCGAATTGGTACACAAAAAGATGCAAAACTAGAAAGCCTTAAAATTCGGTAAATATATCTACATGAAAATGTCTTCCTGTTTCCTCTACTGGGCTTCCAGTCATCAGAATTCGTACCTTATCAAATTGTAGATGATATAGGAATTCTTGTTTTGCCTACTGTCAAAGATGAAGACGAAAATATTAAGCTTTAAAGATTTTTCTTGTGCATTCCCACATTAGATGCATAGAATATAGAGAAACTACATTCTGTACCCACATAGCAGAGTACGTCCCTGGGACGTCCCATTTAGATTCCATTACCGCCAGAATCGTCCTGCTTCCATAGCGATGTCCTAAGGACGTCCGTGGGATAACTCTGTAGGCAATACAAACAGTTCATCCCGTATGGAGGTCCCCTGGATGTCCCCCGGAAAGCCGTGCGGGATTACCTACCTGGAATTTCTTAAAATTAAATCGACCTTACTATTATTATGATTTAATTAATTATAACTATACGAAGGATATGCCTTCGTAAAGTTATACGAAGGATTAATTATAACTATACGTCCCATGGATGTAAACGGGACTTAAACAGAACGTCCTACGGACGTCCCGATATCCTGCCAGGAGATCCGTCAGATATCCCTGGGACGTCATTTTGCTATGTGGGTACATGTCGTTCTAAGGTCATTATGCAATTACCACATTTCATTACACTCCCATCCACCGGGAAGAAACAAATTCTTAATTTTAACTGATGGATGTCTGTGAATAAGTCAATTTTAGGGGGGCCATTCTTATTGCACCTTTGACTAATAGACATACAATTATAAGTGAATTAAGTGTACTGTGAAAAAGTATATCAAAGACATGTTGATAGTCAATTGTTGATATTATATCTGTAAGCAGTTGTTACTATATCACACACAATGAAATTGTTTACAATTATATACTCATTTAAAATGATATATCAATGTTTCTAATGTTGCTTAATACTAACGTCACCCCTTAGTGAGTATTATAGTTTTACTTTTCAATGTACGTATTTAGAATAATTGATTGAATTCATGTAATTCTTTGGCCGTTCGATTGAATCCTAAATTTAACAGAAAATTGCCTGAAGAGCATCCCAAAATATTTACGTTGCTGTTGGTGAAGAAAGAGCGGCACCAACAACAACGTCTGATGTTCATGTTGGAAGTAGGTTGTATGACGAAAACCAAAATGGTGTGAATTGCATACAAAAGTAGCAATAAATGAACATTTAACCTGTTTTGCATACTGTCAAGATAAAAGATGTTTTTTTCTCTAGTAGTGGTATTTTAAATGAAATGGTGGAACTAATATGCTATTCTACATGTTATTTGTTCAGACATTTGTATGCAAATCACCTCATTGGCTTCCGCCATACAACCATACTGCAAGCAATAAGATCAACTTACACCTTTTCGGCATTTACTCCAATAAACGTTTGGCTTCAACTAACACCCTTGTAGCTAGTGAGGATGTACGTACAGTACACGTGATTATTGTATAGGTTCATATCCAAAAACAACCGTGACTTTATTACATTCGAGTGTGTGTACATGTCCAATAAAACTTATAAGCATCACGTCTGTTAAATCTTGTTCAGTGATGTCTTATTTTCTATAAGAAGATCCATATCATCCGCAAATCTAATACTCTTTGCATAACTTCTGTACTCTTCTGAACAAAACCAAATTAATTGGTGTCAAATGTGAAACAGAGGCTGTAAACTTAGTAACAATGTGCACGTGTCTAGTACATAAACATATTGACATGTTTAACTTTAACGAATGTAATATCTGGTAGTGGTATTCAATCTCAAAGGATCCGGATGCGGATTATGGATTATATTTTGCTGTAGAAGAAACACATTATATTTAATTAAGTCTAACTGTTGGAAAATATAGTAATTGCTGTTAATTTGACCGTTCTATTAATCCCACAACATTTGTTTTTAAAAATATGTTTATCTTAAATGTGTAACAAAACCAGCTGCTGTTCATCTTATAGGATGTTGTTTAACAAAACTAGCTACCGGGCCGCCTTAACTCAGTGGTAGAGCGTTGGCGTGGGTTGATCCCAGCGGCCGAAAATCTTGACTGAGATTTCTCCAGGGGTTTTCCTCAGTCACACCGGACAAATAAAGGGATGCCACCTTTAGCGTAGGCCCTGGCCGACACCTCTCCGAGTCCTAGGTCTGAGCCTGAGATACCGAAAGGCCATAAATAAAATCCAACAAAACCAGCTGCTTATGTTTATTAGTCATACAATTTCAGAGTTGATCAAGTTGAGATTTATTTGTTGTAACTATAGATCCAATGGAGGATTCCTAATTCTATTCTCTGTTTATAGATGGTAAGAGACTTAAAGAAAAGTATCCAACGGAGGGCTTCTTGACACTAACGGTATAGAACGCTTATGAAAAGTCATCCAATGGAGTGATTTCATTTTAAATCCTACGGAAGTTTAATTATTTTGGGAGAAACTCATAGACTGGTTTCTAAAGACAAACAATAATATTAAGTTAATTTTCATATTTGCAGCTCAAGTAACTATTTAAAATACGAGACCTCCACTAGTTTCAGAGGTAATTAATACTAACTGTAAATCGTACATAATACAATCAACATTCTAAACGATTCAAACATAAACTCAGTTATTTAACTTTTAAAGCATCTGAAATAATTCAATGTGAATCTTTGCGATACAATGATATATCATGGAGTTACTTAATACAAATGGAAAATAATTACTAGAGTGTACATACAATCACTAGCTGTTTCTTCGTTGAAAACCGTTAAAATAATTATGAGAATCTCTTAAAAGTTTTGTTTCACTGTCCGAAGAAGTGTTCTTATTTTCATCACCTTAAAATATAACAAATGAAACTAAAACATATGGGAAAAGTATAGATTTGAAGATAGTTACATCAGATTCTATTTCTCATTTTGTAAGTTTATTTGTGTAAAGAACATACGACTCTAAACGACTCAACTAAGTCAATTCTGGAATTCAGAAGAACATTCTTTGCATTTCAAAGCAAATTAGTTTTCATTTGATTGATCTTTCGTTGAAACACTTTAAATTCGAAATTCAATCCTTTTCTCCGAACTTATCAGAAAATGAAGCAACATATTTCAGCATAATGTTTCATTGTCCTATATTGTAGCCATCAGTTATAAAATGCTTTAAGAAATCGATTCCTATTTTTCTTAAAAAAAAAAAAAAAAATAACATCATGTTAGGTACCAGTGTGTGTTAAATCTAGAAGAATGTTTGAATGGGTTTGATAATGTTTTTAATCAGCAGTTAAACAGAAATTGCAACACACGTCCCTTTTATGGTTCAGTTACAGAAAAAAGAAGACACATAGAAAATATGAACATTCCAATTTTTATTGGAAAAGTGCAGAAAAAGGTTTTCGAAATTTCTTTCATGTTTTTTTATGAGGAGCATAACTTTGAATGACGGAAGAGGTTTTGTAGTTCTAAGTTATTCCTTTGTGTTTCTTAAAAATGTTTTCAAATATTCATATGCATATGCTTTGCTTAGAAACTATCAGAAGGAAAGAAACTCAAAACAAACTTTTCATGTTTAATTGTTTCTCATTTCTACAATAATTCATAACCATTGTTACCTTTAACTTTGATCTATTATATTGTACCATATCAAATAATTGTTGATATTGGCTTTTTGTCAGCAATGTTAACATGGAAATAAAATTCAATTGGCCGATACGCTCAATTGCTTATATAAAGGGCCACACGGATGAATTTTTTAGCAGCCAAGATGTGGCACCGTTCAGTGAAGATGAAAACTCCGTGGTTGCTCTGTATATTCTTAATATTACAGGTATTTATGATTATATATATTTCAATCTTAAATCTCTTTTCTTTCTGTATTAATATTACAATTTTTCCTCTGTTAGTTTTTATTTTCTTAATAAAATCTGATTTACTTTGTCAAAGTTACTAATATTTCATATTCAAGCTGAATTTTACATAGTTCGCTAGACTAATTAAGTAAAAGGACAATATGTAAGATTAGGTTACAATAAATTTATTCTAATCTTTGAAAAGTGTAAATTAGTCAACTTCCAGTTGTCTTTAATTTAGGTTAATATTGGTTGGGTTAGATTGGGTGACCCTTACTATTGCATCTTGTGAATTGTGTATTTTCAATTCATCCAATATTAATTCACATCATTAAATTGATTATGAAACACTTACAAAAGATGTAGCAATAGTAAGATCAAGTTCCCTTCTCTAATGACAAAGAGACTAGCAATCAGTCCTGGATATTTTTTTTCTTTAATATTTACGGTCTTTAGACATTTTGGGCTCAGACCTAATCAGCTCTGAAGAGCTCGTCAAAGTTTAAATCATATCCCCGCCAAAACTCCTCACTGGTTATTTCCAAAACTTTTCCTCAGTTCAATAAGTCGAATGTATTTTGGATTGCATGTACCTTTTTTTAAAAAAGAATCTATTGTATTGTCCTCCTTGTTACAGCGTCATGTTAAGAGAATCTGCTATTCAAAGGTTCAAACATTGATAAGCGTTTTTTTTTAAATTCACGATCAGTTTTCTGACGAAACAAGTAAGCTGCAGATGAGGTCGGTACAAGAAAACATTGCCGATATTATGAAACTTCTCAGTTGTTCATATTTCAATAAATACTAAATTTCTAATCCAAATTTAGTTAGAAATCTTTCAAACCAATAGTATGATAACTGGGTAATAATGGTAGTCACTAATGATGTCTAATATTTGTGAGATTGCCTCTTTCTTAATTTTGATAATATTCAACAATAATAAACATTTTGTATTTGTTTTGGTTACCGAAAGTTTGTTCATATTAGTTGCAAACCTGATTACAATGATGGGAGCAGCTCCATTGCAATCACTTCAGGGTTACTTAACGTTTCATATGTAATTTAACATCAAGTAAGGCAGCATAATGAATCTAAAGAACTGTGCAAAAAATTAATAGCATAAGAACTGTGAAGTTATTACAATGGAGCAGACCCCAAGGATAAACCTCAAGATAACCTATTATTTTGATTTGATTGATTGATTGAACTTATTTATGGCAGGGTCTGTTATGTTGTATTGTTTAGGTATACATAACCCAATATTGTATTCCTAATTTTTAATCCTAATGAAATATTTGATACAGAAATATCAAGTAAATGATTAGTTTATTGATAACCAATTGCCATTTTCATAACATTTTATTAGTGTACGATCAAACTGTAAAGTTCTATCTGAACTACCCTTTAAAAAACTAAAATTTGAAAGCAAGGATTGCTTTTTTTTTATCACAATATTTCGTTTGCGAGTTTTGAATAAAAGTTGTCCTTTTTCAGCTAAACTATAGTCTGAAAAAGAATAGTTTGGGAACCGTAAAATAGAGACTTGTCCCGCAATATTCTTTATCTGAATTGTTGTTCTTGCAGAGGGACATCCCTCATCCTTTAGACAGACTTAGAGAATGTTTGTACCACCGTTAAGTCTCTGAGGGTTCCTTGATAGGTTTGAACCATCTTAAGTTCCAAAGAGTCACGTAGCCATACATGTTTCTATGGGGGCTCGATCAAGGGCCAGATCTGGGTATGAAATATATGAAATCATTATTATTATGTATAAAATAACTTTATTTTACAAATAAAAATTTCGGTAGGGGTTTGAACCCCACAGATCTATTCTCTACAATTGTCTCTGTCTCATCATTACCACTAGTACGAAGCAGACAAATCGCCAGTCACAAAGTATAAGAGGGGGCAGGAAAAATTGGGGAGTTACGGGTCAATATATAAATATTATTATTTATATGGAGGCAAGAAACTTTTAAGGGCTGGTGCTTTTAGCGTGGATCTGGTAGGTATGTTTTTCGTTCTTTCTAGGAACGTACCTAAAAAATTAACGCTGTTTATATTTATATTGAAAACATACTATTTTAAAATTTGATTTATTTTAAGAACTACGCTATTTTTTTTAAAAAAAAAGCTATATAATTTATAGTTACCATAGGCAAAATATTTTAGAATGTAAAACATTTATTTTTGAAACGTGTTTTACGGTGTGCATGTATTTCTGAAGATCTCAAGGTGTAGTTAACATTGAGAAATGCAATAACAGAAACCAAAGTTTTAAGGCTCAATAGGTAGAATTCTTCACACATACGAAACAAAAACCATCTTGGTATTCGTCAAAACTGTTTCACGGGTCATAAAATTCCTTTTATATAGCCTTGTAAAACACGCAACTATCACGGAAACCAAACGATTCATTCCCATATCGCATGTTTATGAGGTGACAACCTCTTTTATGGGTATACAAGAAGGAAGAGATATCTCTATATACAAGAATACCAGACATTTCTTTTTGTCAATTCAGTATTTGTAAATGTACTTTTTTAATAATGTAGTTTTATTGTTCGAAGTACCTGTTGTTTTTTAATCTTAGATTTCCTTAATGATCAATAAATATAATATTGCTTTTGAAAAATAAAACTTTTAAATGGACTGTGTAAATATCTACGACCTAAGTCAGTCACGTGTCAGAGGGATGAAGTCCTTTAATTATCACTCTTCTGAGGGATGGGATTCGCAAGTGGCGGCCAGGGCCATAGCTAAGATATGATTGTGGAATTCATCTACTGGAACCGAACCAACACTGGGTTCTTCAGTCAGGATGACTAGCAACTCAAGCTGAAACGGGTCAAGTTTGGGTCTTTGCTTGAAATCTAGCCTGACCCAATGACCCGATTTTCGGCCCGGTGAACTGAACAGAAAGCAGTATTTTAAAAATTCTTTCCTTATTATACACAGTTACATTTGAACAGTGTTTTCTTTCAGGATTGACCAGGACTGGTGGTATTACTCCTAGAGCCAATCGGGTCAAGTCCGGATTATACGGGTCGTTCGAGTCAAGTTAAGGACCAATTCGCAGGATCACCTATGTCTGGGTCAGGACAGGTCACCAAAAGTGACCCGGCTTCAGTTATAGCAACAGGGTTTGAACCCATCACTAGAAATTTCAGCCATCCCGATTATCTAAGAGCAATGCTTTCAGAATCTACAAGCATCCGTTCCCGTACCTTAATTCGAACCCAAAATCTCGGGTATTAGCCTGATACATCAGACTACTGAAATATTCGAACGCATAGGCGTATGTCTCCCTAGTGCCAGTCGGAAGTCCGCGACATTACCATGGAACTACTGTGTCTAGGTCCAAATATGATGATGATGTGGAGACAGATTTATGACCTAATAGTTCCTGATTAGGACGAACCGATGCTGGTTTGCTATTGTTTTCCATTGGGTGATGATTACGACAACAGGGGCTACAGTGAATTCCAAACGGCTACGCTCGATGAGTCTTCACCATAAATTCAAATTCGGGACTCCGTTGTTTATTCGGCACCAAAGATTTTGTAATATCACTCTTCAAACAGGAGCTGTCACTCTCCCAAAATTCTCGAGTACAACCCCAAACTTTAACATTTTTACAGTTAAAACTCTAAACCCTGGAAAACTTTGCTTCCCCCTGCGGCCTGCCCCCAACGGAAAATCCTGGCAGAATACCTGGGCGACTTACAGTTACAATCTTTCTTTGTGATACTTTTATACTTTTCATATACTTCAATATGCATCCGCAGGATGAAAAACCTAACAGTTTCAAACCAGTCGCTAATAGAAACATGGTTTACTTTCAAATCGTGGAATTAGGTCACTAAGGGTTAGGATGCGAACAAAATGATCGCCAAAAGTATCACCAAAAGATATTTTTGTGGCCACCCTACGACTTTACCACAGTTCCTGCTATAATTAACTTCTTTCGATACATTTTTTACATTTAAAGAATCAAATCAAATGGAATTGAATTTGACTGCGTTTGTCAGTTTTGGTTTTATTACAAATATGATTAATTTGGCTACTAAAACAAGATGTACATATATTTATATACATTAAACCTTATGTTAAAGAAAACAAGACAAAGAAACACATTATCTCATTTACCTGGAAGGTGTATGCAGATAATATAGACATTGTTTATGCATACATGGATTTACGTGAGATTTTTATTTTAGAAAAAAGGACATTACACAAATTTTATCATTTACCTAAAAGTCATATTCAAAACAGTTTACAAGTGTTCTTTGACAGTGTAAAAGCAATGGTTTAACAAGAGACTACGCAATGATATTTTTGAACTGTCCATCTTTAGTCGTAGACTTAACGCTGTAGATCACCCCCGCCATCTTGGTATGACCTTTCCATTGATTTACACGGGAATCGTTTTACTCATTTTATGCCTCTCGGATGTAGATTATTTAAGTTCTGCTTTCACAAAATTTGTCTTGGTGGTTATTTTGACTCTTGTATAGTTTTGGTTTGTGAAGTTTCTCCAAATATATAATTATAATGTATTATTAATAGTTTACTATATAAATCACAATATGTTAACGGGAAATTATACTGTTCCTGTGTAAAATATAGCATTTCTATAAAGTAGCATGAGTAAAAGAGAACATGACAATAAACTGGGCGAAAACAGAAGTTAAAACTATACTCCTGAAAAGTATAAGACGAGTAAAACAATTCCTATGTTAATCAACGGAAAGTGCGTACCAAGATGGCGGGGGTGATCTACAGCCTTAATATAGCTAGGAAATTTGTTGAAAAGTTGCACTCTTTTATAAGCAACTTTATTTTTTTTTAAAGTAGTATTGTAAAGCGGAACCTGAAGATATGATACTCTCACGCTACTACGGTTGACTCATTCTAATACAATGCTCATTCAGCCTGTCTGTAATATTGTTTGAATATTGGAGTTATTAATGTGTATTGTAATTTAAAACATTCAGACACCCTCCCATATGTGGGATGCAGAAACTTCTTATTGTGATTTTATTCACTGTTCATAATTTTCGTAGTGCATTTTTAAAATATTGAACCAAGCAGGTATGGATATGATGTAATAGTGAATCACTGCCTTGGACTTCACACAAGAATATTATACGAATATCTTAACTGAATAAAATACCAAGAATTCCGACTTGTTGCCTCGTATATAACATGGCATTAAAACATTATTTTTAAACAGCTGTGACCGATCCAGACTTATGCATAAGAAGTATGACGACTTCAGTACTAGCCAGCAAGTGCAACAGTCATAAAAATTCCTGTATAATGACTTATATGTTAAAAAATAACAGCCTAATTTATTTCTTAAGTTTTAGATACAGCTGGAGTTCCCATTTTACAAAGAAACTAAATAACCTTCCTTTACTTACATTAGAAACCGACACATAACACATCAAGTAATAATAATAATAATAAAAAACCATGACGATTATAATTCACAAGAGGGAATAACTCAGATATTGGTATTTAGCGTTCGACGGAAACTGTTTTCAGATCCCAAAATATCAGTAATTGAATCAAGATTATTATACACACAATTACCAGTCTATAGAATATGGTGCGGTGCAATATCCTTAACCTAGGCGTTGTACAATAAAGTAGGTTATTATATCTTGTTATTCGTAAGGGAACGCGGAAGTAAAATGTAGATATTAACTTCCCAGTTCTAAGATTCCCGGTAAGTATCTTGGGTAAGTACATCATATCTCTGTGCCAGCTTGCGACGAGAGCTGTTCTTTGTGTGAGTTGTTCTTTAATATTAAATACACTTTAAATGTGGACTAAATAAACAGGTTTTAATTCTTTTAATAAAAGTCTTATCTATCTGTAACTCACGTAAGCTCTTCTTTGATTGGTTTACTGGAATCTACTAGTAGTCGAAAGGACACTAGCACAGTTAAGGAGTGAGTACTGTGATCCAGCAACCATGCAGAAAAGATAGAATGATGGGGACAGACCAATTTCGTAGCGAGTGGCATAGCATGTTTGTCTGTGCACCTGCACTCTGCCTCAGATTCAAACCTGAGCGTAATTCGGAGCAGACACTAATAGTAGGTCAAGGGCATAGAAACTACGTGCTTGATTAAGTTTAAAAAATCACAAGTAAATCAGTTAATTACAATTATAGGTTATTATGATGATGGTGGGGGAAAGGTGGAAGCTCATGACAATGATTGGAAGGCGCCGAAATTGAATTTTGAATTTGATTTTAGTTAAGGCTTTTACGCTACTCTGGTTCAGGCCGAATGGATGGTAATGGGAGAATTGGTGGAATTTGAACAAGGTGGGAACAAACGAGAAAACGCGGAGAAAACTCACACACACGGTATTTGTTTGCCACAAAGCCAACATGGCATGAGCTGGGATCGAATTAAGGACCCCAAACACCACAGGTGATCACTCTACCACTGAACCACCGTGTACCGTACTATCAACCTTATCACCGGTAAATTGGCTAACTAGAATTGGAGTCTCCTTCCATTTCGGAAATCGTCTCCCACGCAAGGGTCTCTTCAATTTAGGTATCAGGTGAAAAACTCATGGGAGAAACGTGAAACGAATTCCTCAACCATGTGTGTGGCATTGTTTAACGTTCTGTTAATGGAGAACGGCTATTTTCACGTACGAACGTTGTTCAAACAGGACCACGACCTGGCCTTGATCATTACTGTCATCTAGTGACGGAACAACGTATCACAGGTAAAGGGGCTCCAGAATATATCGTCGACTGAGAATTATAAGGTTCTAACTACATAGGATTTTATTGTTACATAGAACCTTATCATTCTCAGTCGACAATATATACATTTTGTGATACTGTATTTATTATTTAGGCCTACATGGAAAAGTAGCTGCCATGATTTATACTGTAACCCTCGTAAATAGCCAGTTCCCGTGGTTCAGAATTTGGAATAGCGGACTTCAGATACCGAATGTGAGTTCTGCTCCCAACCATCCTGACTAAAGATTTTTCAGAGTAATCTTCTCAGTCTCACCAGACGAATGCCAGGCTAGTACCTTAACTACCTTTCCAATTCTTCTTCCGAAAGAATGCTCACCAACCAGCGTCACCCGTTATACATGTGACGAGCTTAGATCATACCTATCTTTTCAGCCCATAGAATATATATAAATAAATGAATAAATAAAACATGAGCCTCCGTTTTACCGCATGAATACCGGTGTGGTATTTAATACAGAGGCTCTGGTTGCCACCTTTTATGAATTTCCTGCCAATACGTCCTCATTCGTCGTATATTGGTAGATGGTATTTGTACAAGAATGTTGCTTAGAAAAATAAAATTAAAGTAATTATCAGAAAATTAAGAATTCATACAGTTAACTAACAAGTAACCACTACGTCATGAAAAATTTTCGATGGAATTTTCCATCTAGGCAATTTCATATACACGCATTCGTTAATTAAATTTTTACTATTATGTCTAAGCATAAAAAGCGCTTTTGCTATTTTTTATAAACTTTTCTATTGTACTTTTCAAAAATTACAAACACCTGCCACGATTTATATACCTATTTCATCAATACGTATACTTGTTTGGAATGGAAATAATAGTTCTGTTTACCGTGGTGGCAGTGTGTATATATTCTAGAAAGAAAACTGTTAACATATTCTAGAAAGACGTTTACAAATTGTAAAATAAAATATCAAAACACGCGGGCATATCGTTAAAGGATGATAAGCCATCCTTCTTGCAAGATGAGGCTCTGGTGGCTTCTCCTGGGTGTTATTCTTCTACAGGTATTAATTACTATAAAACATCTTCTTCCTTAAAATAATCTTTTATCATTTATGTTTGAAGACCACAGGAAAAGTATGTGCCTTGTCCATTTTACTGATTTTCCAGGAGAGAGTTTTACAAGTCCATAATCAGTATTTAGTACATTTGCACATCAAATGAGGGCTTGCTTGCAATAAATGGACTATGCATATTCTGTTCTTGCCTAGTAATTTGTTAAAATGTTCCTTGAAAGAGCTAACAGATGGCACTAGTATCTTAATTTGGCCAAAAAATGGAGAAAGCACGTTCTTTTCCTAGTTTCGAAAATATCTTTACTATTTTCAATTCTGAAATATATACACCTCTAGAGATTATACAATGTGAATCAAACAGAGTAAATACACAGAGAAGTCGATTTAAACTGCACTTGTTTTATTTTAGCTAACAGATATTTCAGAAATATAACATATATGTCTCAATTTGAATTTTATTTATGGCTTTTAGGCATCTAAGGCTCAGGCCGGGATAGGGAAGCGGAAAGGATTCGGGTAGGTATCAGGCAGGGCCTATGTTGAAGGTGCCATCCCGGCATTTGCCTGGTGCGACTGAGGAAAACCCTGGGGAAAAACGCAGTCATTATGGTCAGCTTCTGGAATCGAACCCACGACCTCCCGAATGCTAGGCCAGCGCTCTAGCAGTGAGCTACAGTGGCTCGGTACATATATTTCTGATGCTTGCAAATATCATCATCAGGTAGAACATAATGAACATACTCGAAAAAAAAATCTTATCTTATTGGTTATACCCTATTGCCTCAGTAAAGGTCGAAAAGAAAGGCAATGATTTCTAATAGTCCAGTCATATTATTTCAAAAAAGCCTCTACCTGGAAATAATTCTCTAAAAGGAGATACTTCATATATGTGTAGCACTAGTACTCAGTAACAATATATAAAAAATCAACACTCGTTCATGCTGTGCTACGGCCACCATCTTGGAAAATGGCTGTCGATTTTAACTTTTTTTTATCATATCTCGGTAACCGTTGGAAATACGAAAAAAAATTAGAGACAAAAATTAAAGACCATAAAACAATGCATAATTTTGGTCCTTATAACTTTTGTTCTATCTCTTGCGGGTTTTGAGTAAAAACGTAAATTCAAAAATCATACTTTTATAAGTTGTTGGAAGTTTACCCTGTAAATTACTTTTAACACGTAGATGAATCTCCAATTTTATGATATTTCAAATTTACGTTTTTCTCGAAAACCGTTAGAGATAGGACAAAAGTTATAAGGGCCAAAAAGATGTATGTTTTTATGATCTTTAATTTTTGTCTCTTTAAGTTTTATCATATTTCCAACGGTTATCGAGATATGATAAAAAAAAGTGAAAATCGGTGGCCATTTTCCAAGATGGCGGCCGTAGCACAGCATGCACGAGTGTTGATTTTTGATATGTTGTTACTGGGTACTAGTACTACACATGTGCGAAGTATCCCGTTTTAGGGATTTTTTTTCCAGGCAAAACCCTAATATGACTGGACTATAACGTTAAATAATATCATTCCTACTGTATGTATCTAATGTATATATTTTTTTTTTTTGGTACGAAATTGCAAAGCCTAGAGAGTTCAAGCCTAGGGAGTTCGAACGGTCAGAGATGAAAGTTCCTAACTATTTCAGAGGTTCAATCTGTGCCGATTTTTTAAATTTCTTTTTTGTTCATTGTTGAAAACACTTGATTATTGTTGTGAATATCCAAACCTATAACAATGAAACTCTTTCAACAATGAACCGAAAAGAAAATACATACAGACTGAACTTTTGAATTGGTTATGAACTTTCCTCCTTGAACGTTAGAACTCTCTAGGCTTGAATTTGTAGGAACAGCATTGAAATTTTGTACAACGATAAAAATACATCAGAGACATACCGAGATAGTACTACCATCTATCGTTAGAGGTCATGCTTTAGACTAAGTTTAAGTACAAATTTCCACAAGTTGAGAGGAAAGTGTGTTACGGTTTCTCTTATGTGTACCATCCCAGCTTGCATGTTATTAAGTAAGCAAAATTTCGAAGAAAAACCAATAAATATGATCGAACTCAGGAGGAGAGAAATCGACTGATCTTTTCAATGTTATTAGTCAGTTAGCTAAGTAAGACAGTGTATCACTTCGAACGCTTCTTTTTCTTAAAAAAAAATCAAGCATTTCGTCCATACTCTGAGGGAATCCCTACGAGGAATACTCGGCGGGCCTCCGGTGGCCCGCCTTCATGGTTGGTGGGCCACCGGCGGCCCGCCGAGTTTTCTTTATGAGGTATTACTTGCACATATCCAAATAACGCATAAAAAGTAATGCATTTCATATTCAAACGATGAAGGATATCAAGAAAAGGAAAGCCTTAGCATATTAAATAAAAAATAAAAAAATGAAAATATAATAAATAAAAAATAAATAAAATAAATAATAATTTCAATTTTGTTACATAATGCTTTCGACATTTCTTCAGGTAGAAAACACCAAACACTTCCATTTATAATTGTTATGCTTATTTTTTTCTTATTGGGTGATGATGATGATGATGATGGATGTTTTACTCGAAGGCTCATACTTACCTAAGGGTCTGATATCTGATATTATGACACTGAACATGAAAAAAAAAAAATCTTTAGCTTTACAAACATCAAATGTCAAAGTGATGTCTCGGGGAGTTGGGATTGGTTAGTCTGAGAAATATCTTCTTCTATTTAGTCCAGAAACTTCTAACCTCACGATTAATATCAAGAAGGTTAACATTGAAAATATACAGAACGGTTATTCTGCCGGTAATACTTTACGGTTGCGAAAGTTGGAGTACGACCCTAGCAGATGAACATAAATTACGTGTGTTTGAAAATAAGGTTTTGAGAAAGATATATGGGCCGAAACGGGACGAGATGACTGGAGAGTGGAGGAGACTGCATAATGAAGAACTCCACGGACTGTACGATTCACCAGATGTTGTAAAAGAAATGAAATCGGGACGACTAAGGTGGGCAGGCCATGTAGCTCAGATGGGAGAAAAACGAATATTATATTCTTTCCTGGTTGGAAGGCCGGATGGAAGGAGGCCATTGGGAAGACCGATACGTCGTTGGGAGAACAATATTAGAAGAGATCTTCGAGAAGTAGGTGTTGGTGATGAAAACTGGCTTGATGTTGCCCAGGATAAAATCCAATAGCAATCGTTTGTTACTGCGGCGATCAACTTGCGAGTTCCATAAGACATATAGTTAGTTAATTAAGAGAGGAAGAAAGTCTCATGGACATGTACTGATAATTTCTGTGTATTAAATCCTGAAGAAACTGTGGGTTAAGGGAGATTTTCAGTGTTGACAACGCCAACAGGTAAAGGTTTAGAAAAATTTTGAAATTTTAGGGTCAAAACAAGGATTTTAAAGAAGAAGTGAAAATGTTTACCAATTCTAACTAACTGAAAGTAAACGCAACATTTATTCAGCTTTGTAGTTCAGTGATTAACGTCGCGGATTTCGATCGGCCAGGGGGAAGCATCTGATCTTCAGTCCCGTTGCCAGACATCCTGAATGAGAATTTTCCTAGGTTTCATCCGTCAGATACTGGATTGCTAATTCAACTGAGGCCCTGACCGCCACCCTGACCCGGAAAAGTTGTTGTTGAAGGACGTCATCACCTAGACTAGCAATCAGTGTTTTATTTATAAATTCTCTAGAAGGAGGGGAAATTTAGCCAAGGCATAAAAAGCACATATTTGTTGACGTATGTTAACGACATGTGTATATTTTCTACCATGTGGATATGTTTAACATATACACAGAACAGAAAAAGGTAAAGCTTGTTTCTGACAATAACACGTATCTTTCTATAACGCAGCTGACCGGGTAGCCGTGCAGTCTAAGGCGTTAGGGTAATGACTCGAAAGTCCCGGGTTCGAATCCCGAAAGGGGCACGGATGTTTGTGGTTTATAACTGGTTGTAAATGGGCGAATCGTGACGGACTGAAGTGAAAATTACTAGACTGGCCCATATAAAATAAAGTTTTTCCCTATAATGCAGTATCAATAGTTTATCTTATCTCACTTTCGAATAGTAAAACTCTAAGTTGGGAGGGGGGGGGGGGCATACACACAAACGCTATATTAACGAAATTAGTAGACACTATATCTTCTGTCGATTCTTTGTTTATGCCTTATTCCCGGAACAGAACGGTAGGGGTGGAAAAAAAAAATAAAGATTTGAAACTAACAAGTAACAATAACACGTATCTTCCTGTAATACAGTACTTTTACATTACCTCATTTTAGAACAATGAAGCAGCTTAAGGCTGGTTCACAATAAACTCTTTTGTTTTCTCAGTCACATTGTGTCATTCGCAAAATTATTACAACTTTTCGTTCACTTAGTAACTCTTCTGCATTAAAAGAAGTTATTTCTGCGCCGTTTTCTTTTATGGAAAGGAGAGTTTCCAGAGTTTTAGTGGAGAATAGGTTTCTCGACACAGTATACTGCAAGCTAAAACTCGAACGTAAAACCCATAAGTGAATTTGATTGAATTAAAACTCGAAAATCCGCCACCCAGGTCCCTCAGTCCAGCAGGTAATTAGATTGGCAACAGGTACGTGAGTTGAAAAGCGTGGCCGACTATCCTGACTGAGGATTTCCAGAGTTTTCCTTCAGTTCGAACAGGCGAATATCGGAAGAACCTTAAGAAAGGACCTGGCCGTATCTTCCCCATTCCGGTCTGACCCCAAAAAATACAGAAAAGTCATAAAATAAATTCAAATTCGAAAATTCACTCTCTCAGTCGGCAGAAAAAAAAAATCAGAATTTTCTTTGTAGGAACTTGTGTATACACATCGTGACTGTTTTGCTGTTCACTAAAGTGGAATGGCTCTTTGTAAAGAAATCCTTTCGAAATTACTAGGCATTATGGACACTTCGTAAATAATATAAAACTCAGACATCAGTGTTTATTTAAACCTTTCTTAGAAAACAAGTAAATATTCTCTTTTCCTGTTGTAACATGTCCATCTACAGTGTGTTCGCCTACAAAGCTTTATTCCATGTCAACTTCACAATGGAACTGTTATTTTTTTTATAATTCTGCTATTGAGATTAAAAATGTGCAGTAAGTATATGAAATGTTATTCTCTTCCGGAATCTCCGAAATCACTAAATATTAAGATTAATCATAGGTATAGGTGTAGGAATACCTACTAGAAACGCTGATATAATGCAAAAGTTGAAAAATTTTCTTTAAAAAATATAAGCAAGGGGGAAAATATCTTCTCTGGCTTCGAAGACAGAGTTCAACTTCGAGATTGGTAAGGAAAAACTTAGAAGGCGAGAATTCCTACTTCCCCTGTCCAACAAACAAATCTCTGCTAGTAATATAAATCTGAGTAATACGTAGGTTATAACCCTAAAGCAACCACTCAGAAGAAATTTTACTGGTAACGTATAGAACAGAGATTGAGTAGTTGAAATAGTTTTACTTGTTAATTAATTTTGATGTGACACATCCTTCATTTGTGAATCCATTTTGTAAACACCACGTGCTACCATTTTTCTAAACTTTTATAAATATGGAAATGTCTCAATACCTCGCTGAAAGTAAGCTGGTGGGACATTTCGCTCAATCAAATCAAGCTTCATCAGGTGCTCAGAAATTCCAATAGGTGAAGTGTAGATTACATTTGAATTACCATTGTCTACCTTCCTACTTATAATAGTTTTAATGGATTTAGTTTTTTCCAATTGGAATTTGTGTTTATCAGAGGAAGCTCCTTTGGATCGAGCGAAGTACCGTGTAGCTTATTATTAATGACTTGTCCAGACCATTACAGTTTTCTTTTTAAACTTTGTTTCTCTCTCAGAATGCTGTAAACATAGATACTTTCTTCATGTGATTCTGTTCGTCCACTTGTGTGGAACACTATGAACGTAAATAAATTACGGACTCTGGTATGATCGCTGACTTCGGATAAGAAGTGGGGAGGCGACAGAGGGTTCGACCTTAATTGATACTTTGTATAAGCTGAAAGTATTAACGCCCTTCATGCAAAATTTAGTAGAAGAAACACTGGATTTAAGTGCCGTTCAGGAAATATTTATACTTATATAACAGAAAACAGTCTTTTGTAATTATGAAATTTTGGTCTTGAGTTCCATATAAAAAAATATACCTTTGGTCAGAACGTAAGTTCTAAATTAGTGTTTAGTATTTTATTTTTATCTATTTATATTTTTTTTTGTAACATATAATTTGCACAAACTTTTCTTCCACAGATATCCCTAACTTTAGGAGAAAAGGAAAAAGCAAAACATCACGCAAGTCATGGCTCTGATAAAAAGGCACGGTTACAACGACATATAAGTAAGTGATTAACATAATAACATATAATTATCAAGAAGTCCAACATAATGTTGGCTAAAAGTAAGTACTAAAAAAAAACTTGTATACTGAACGTATTTACGAACGTTTTCGCGTCTCCATATGTCCGCATCATCAGGTGTGTAAGAAGGTATGTGAAGGAAAGGGTGAATATACAGACGTGAGCCATTTCATTAGTTAGTGCTATTTTTGTGCATCGATTTGGGATGAACTTCTTATGATCGATTTGTGTCATTTCCAGAGAGAGGTTTTTCAGATTTTTCCATACATTTAGAGTACCATATTTGACGCTTTTCTTTTCCCAGGTTGGGGTCATATTTAGGTCAATAGAGATAGAAAAGATTTTTTTTTTACAGGGTCAGATGAGGGAAACGTCAATAATACCACCTAAAAACGGTATCTTTTTTACATTAAGAATATGCAATAACAAATTTTAGTAGAGACATTTTTATAAGTAGAGAAATATTCTAATTAACATATAAATATAAATAAGTAGGGGAATTTGATTCCTATGTAACTTCTGCTGAGTTAAGACTAATCGTTTTTTGTCACGTTTATCTAATGTTGAATTTAGGAAGTATTTGTGTGTATATCTCCATAGTTGGTTCCTTATCTCAGAAACAAACGTATTTTCATGTAATAATAAAATTATGTTTGATTCTGAGAAATCTTAGTGGATGAGCATCCATAGGTTGAGAGACATAGACACCAATGATTGTAAAATAAGCGACAGTAGTTCCTAACAATTGAAATCGTGAAACAGAGGAGCATTATCAATAAATGAAAGTTAGGCTGAAATCAGATGAAGGATTAGAAAGACATATACAGCTACATTTTGATTAAATTTCAAGCAAGGATATAAGTAGCACTATAATTCAATACAATATAGAAAATTTATTGCGCATACTGATTTAGAAAATGAGAAGAATGGCTGAAAACTTTTCCGGTGAGCTGACTTGAGGTACTATTTTTTATCTTGTCTTCTAATCGAGGCAGAATAATATAATCCGAGATGTTACAGACAGTTAGTCAATCAAGTTTTGCGGTTAATATTTCGTGCTTGTTCATGAATACGTTTTGAAGGAATTAGCTAATTCTTTTTTATTTTAAACGCTTTTTTTCTTCACTTCTTTTCTTGCTTCTTAACTCTTATATTTAAGG
>JAGDQP010017159.1:0-28207 GCA_022664845.1 Lepisma saccharinum
TCCTTAGAAAATGAAGATATTCGGTATGAATTTTCTGTCCATAAGCAACAACAGTAAACTTTCTAGCTCTGAGAGAAGTAGAAGACCCCGTTAAGACGATTTTTAAAATATCTTTTCCTTTGATCTTCCAATAAAAGAAAATTGCATTAATTGTGTTTGATTGTCGTAGTTTTGTTTTGTCCGTATTATAAGGCAACACTTCGCTTGTTTAGCCCACGAGACAAGACTGGATAAACTTGGTTCGGTCTCGCCTCATCTCATGAAAACGTAGTCTCGAAAGAATGTGCTTCTCCCATCTCGTGTTATTTCGAATAGTTCTATCTCGTCGTGTTTCGTCAAAGAGACGAAACACGGAAAATGTCTCGCTCTACAATGAGCAGTGAGGACGGGTGATTTTTACGTTTTTAAAAAGTAGTAAAACTATTTTAATCACTAAAACGAAAATAGTATACTAAAGCTTTTTGTTCGGTAACGTTTCGTCTCGTGGACAACAATATATTTCGCGTTTGATTAATTTTAACCATATTATCTGGATAATCTTTGACTATTTTCACTAACCATTTAAATTCCCTCTAGTGTTCCTTTTCTCTCGCCTGTTCTCTTCAGAAATTTCTCACTGCGTCTTCCAGTAGAATTCGTTTTCCTCCATATACATATGTTTTGTTTTCCAATCTTGTTGCATCCATCATTACTGCTTAAACTTGTGTTTTTCAACCTTTGAAGGTCGCTGCCTGAGAAAATTGTGTTGAATGGTTCCAGTGTTCACTTGATGAAATAACGTTTCAGGCAGTCGAAACGAGAGATATAGTCCTCAGTTTTGTAATATAATTTTATATTAAAGTCAAATATTATTTCAAATGGCATGTGTAAAGATAAACATACATTTAAAATAAGGGAAGTTCGCGCATTGAATAGAATTGTATAAATATTGATCACTTGTTTAAGGATTCACGCTTGTAAGCATCTTTACTCAGACCATGATTTTTTTCTTGGATTAAACGCGTATAGTGCTTCTTCGGGGAAGATCTGTTATCAGGTCAATGACTTTTCAGATATTTTTAATGGGCATGATATTCTCGGAATAAACGTGGTAGATCAATCTTATTCTTTCAGTTTATCCATTCAGAAACGCTGTTTTCTTAACCCGTTCGAACTTGTACAGTTCTCATGAAGCCATTGTTTTTTTGGTGACTCATTAAATTTAAGAGTGTTTTTTGGGAACGATATGGATGAGTAATACGACCAGATGCAGTTGAGATATTTCCTTATTTATGTATTAAAGGAAAGTGATTGTAGGATCGCCAAGAAATATTTTCATTTGTTCTCGTCTTTCTTTAGTTTACATTCTAATTTTTACATATTCTACAATTTTTAGACTAATGCACCAAAAATTAGCGTAACGCACGTAACGTAACGAAAGCAGATAATTGGAATTCAATGACCAATTAAAGCTGTCACAGCGCTTATCTGCACGATCTTGCAGTTTACCTTAGCTAGCTGCAAATAAGTATTTTAATAAACGTAGCTACGAAGTCAGTTTTAACTAAGCTTATAAATCTCGACTATAAGTTAATCTTAGTTTCAAGTAAAACTTTTCGCGGTAATGACTCTTGCACTAAATTTAAATTTTCAGGAGAGTGCCATCTAGTGAGGATCACAGTGCTGACAAAAGATTACATGGAGCAGAAGTTAATGAACTGATTGTAGCGTAATATTTTGTAAATTAGTTGCGCTAGCAGTATTCTCTACTACTAAAGCAACATTCGTAAATAGATACCATTTTTTTCGATAACGATAGAAATTGAGCCATGGTATGAGTGAGGTACTTTGTTGCTTCTCTCTATAGCATTCATCAGCAGCTCGCTCTTGGATTGGCTAGACGTGTAAAACGCATTGCCCTATTCGTATATATGAACCAACAAACTAATGCATTGTTTCTATGTACGTTACGCTAATTTACTTTGTGGACTAGCCTTTTGTCTTTGTTTCACGGATATCTTTAAAGAAAATGCTATGCTACTTGGCGTCGCTTTGCATGCTTATAGATATGTAGGTATCTACCCGCCATCTACTGACAAATGTGAGCCTATTTCGGAAAATTGGAGAAAATATTTGGATGAGAAGAGACAGATACATCCTTGATATGGCTTCAGAAGAGGGAGGAAAAATATAAAAACAAGGAAGGGAGGCGGAGGCATACATTATTTTTCTTCGATGGTGACGGTGTAGTCGATCCTGTCGTCTTTTCCCCGTGTGTGAGAGAGGGAAGAATGTCGTTCTATGTTATGCAAACATCTCATGGGACATGGTGTTGATGGATGTGTGGCTTCGGTGCTGGAATTGGTTCGAAATCGAGCTGTGTCGTTCTCGGTCTTGCTTTGATGGACAGCTTGATAGATTAGGAAAGTCATCCCCCTGCTGCGTTCAAGAAAACCACCTTGTCAAGGGAGGTTGATCCTCAAGGAGGAAACAGGAGGCATCAAACACGCAAACAAGAAAGGTTTATGTGTTTCTGTCTCATGTTGTGGTTGCTTTCAATACTTCTTTCGTTTTTCTAAGGGAAAACATTTTGTAAACATATTAAAAATCGTGTTGGAAACATGAGTTTTGGACAGAACACACCGTCGCTTTTTTTTTTTTTATCTTGATACTGTATTTTGATGTCCAAGTTAAAATAGTAATATATTTATTTTTAATAATAATAATATAAAAATGAGAAGGAAGCATCACCAATAGTAGTAATAATTTTGTTACCTCTACGTTTCTGAAAACATAACAGCTTAATTCAATAGGTTACTCCAAGAGGCTTCTATTTTATTTTATTTTTTCACTTTCTGCTTGCGTATAAGAAATGTGGCGAGGAAAACAAACACGTACAGTAAAGAAACGGCACGAACCTATTTAAAGAGAAAAAGAGAGAGACTGGTGTAATGGTAAAGGGAGGGGTGTCGACTTTGTTGTAAACTATACGTATTCATGTTTCAAGTTAAGCGCGTGTCCAAGAAGGAATTTCCCATTATGTACTAAACTCAATAATGGCGTGCGTGCCGTGTCAGATGTTTTGTTGGTAGCATGATCACGCGTAAGATGTCTGGTCAACTCACTCGACCCCCCATTGCCATGTTTGCAGTACACAGCATAAAATATTCTAGGGTACTTACATGTATATCCAGATAATATAAAATAAGGGTGTACAATGACATAGAACCTTCTATGAATATCTCAAATGCTATATGACTTAGGTATGCAGGTACATATTTTTTTTTTGGGGGGGGGGGTCAGGGTAGCCATGAAATGTACGTAAAATATTATATAATCACACCTAAAATTATATTTATTTTATTATCTATTATATTAAAATATAGAAATTCGAATTTTTGGAGTGAGCAGGAGAAAAGGCCCTTCGGAATTCATTCCTGGAGATATTCCTTGGAAAAATCTAGGTAGATCTACGAATATGCGTAGAATGGTTTATTTTGTCGGGATATTCTCAGACTATTTTAGGATTTTTTCAGAAATTTCAACCAAAAATACCCTCTTAATATTTTCAGAATCATATGCTAGGAATACCTTTAATTAATCCCAGATATTGGGGGGACATAAATATAATTTTACTGGGACATTCTTTGCTATATGAATTCTGGGTGTCGATACGAGAGTTTGTGATTCAACCCCCACCCCCTCCCCTTCAGCAGGATTCGAGCTCACAGTTGCTCAGAAAAGTGGCGCAGTTGTACCTGATTCACTTTTTTCTTGCATTACTATATTTTTGATAGTTCATGTGTTACCATATTGTAATATAGAGATAACAGTAATGATGCCGTTAATACTAAAAAAATAATAAACCATACTTGTCAGCAAAGCCATACCTCCCACACCCACCCACTCCAAAATGGGGAATATTTAATTTTGGGGATTACAAAGATCTGCTTAAACATCTTAAATTTCTAGAGTGCTTAACTTGATTTGACCGTTACGCGAAAATAAGACGTATCTCTCGCATATTTATTACCCTGTTTATCGTCTGGAACTATGATTGAATAATAAATGCTGAATTAGGTAAAATATAGTGACGAGGTGTCCAAAAAGCGTGCCGGGGGGCATCGCACCATGTCACCACTACATCCCTTCACTTGAACCTATCATGTTAAAAATTCGTTGCACCCGATAGGTGTTAGCATTGAATACTGCTAACGCATGATTCGTTTAAATTGTTGTTTCTACGAACGTGTTATCGTGCTATGCAACTTCTTAATGTAGGTGGGTGTGTGCATAAAGTAAATATCAGTTAGCGGAAGTTATGCAGCACTTAAAGATAGGGAAAAAAGTACAGGAAGATATCGCCAAGATAACGTGTCAACACTCCGAGAACCATTCGCTTGCATTTTATTGATTGAATGAATTTTGATTTGATTCTGAGAATCGAATGAGGTGACAAAAGAAGAAGAAAAAGAAAAAGAAGTTTCACAGAAAGTGTCATTCTGGTTTTCCTGAAAATTGTTTCGCAGTGTAGCGGCAACATTTCCAAGTTGCATGTGCAGATAAACCAAACCTCCAGTTGACATCGGCTTGGCTCTGTTTCAGGGCTCAATGGGCTTTATTTAGTTTCGAGCGGCCGGTGGCCCTCGCTTCTCAATAGTACAGAAGAAGGATTGTGCTAAATTAGGTGTCCGAGCTACTCAACATCTGAGGAGCCGAACTTGAACTTCAAGAAGAGAAAGAGAGAGAGAAATGCTGAATAAAGCAAGACAATGTGGCAACATTGTCGTGGAAACCTTATTGTATAGTGAATAAGCATTTGGAGGTAATCTGTGCAGCTGCTTAGAATCGGCGCGTACTGCGTGCACTCGACGGATTTTACTCCGATAAGATTGATCGTCAGTTTTTCCCCCGCCTGTTAGATCTGTTTTCTCATTCATTGTATGTGAGTGCTGTGTATAGAACATGTGTGGAAGTTATTGTGCGGTGAGATTATTGTTTCTTTTTTTTTATTTTAATTTTATTTTTTTCAGTGAATCAACCGGATATATCGGTAATTTGTGAAATTTTTAGCTAATTTGCTTAGCAAGTTTCCGGTTCGAGAAACGCTGTTCTATAATAATATCTACATTTTAATTATTATTGAATTGTTAATAACGTGTATTTCCGCATGTGTAAATTCTCGCTTGTCATAGTGAAAGATGGATACGGGAATAAGATCAAGCTGATAATATGCTATTTGATTGGCGGGGGAAGTGATACAAGTGACTTATAGACCAATCCGTACGAAAGGTCTGAAATGTCTTAAAAAGCTGAGAATATGATAAGAAGTTATTGTGTCAGTATTAAACCAAGTGAAAAGTTCAGCCTCCACTTTGTTTACAGTATGAAAGATAAAGAAGCTGTAGTGATATTATGTGGATAAATATGTTTCGGAAATTGATAGCGTTCTTCCGAAGGATGCGCCGTCGTCGCGGTAGAAAGAAACCACCTGAAGACACGAGGTAAGCTCTTCTTTTCCTTTTTTCTTTTAATGATACTGGAGTAACAGGTGTGCATAGGAAGATGAGTGGTTCTTTCATAAATATTTCATTCACTTTTAGGTATGACGCCAGCCAGCGAATAGTGAGAAGGGGAAGGGGCTAAAGCGAAGCCTATTGGCGTAGTCAGGTGACTAGCCGACTTAATTGTAAACTTCATCAAATTCTAGAGGGCCAAACCTCCTCACCCCCCACTTCATAGGGTTATCAGTGCTTGGTTCCCCTTTCTACTAAGGATGGATTTAAGAAAGGAGTCTTGGTTTTAAGGTTTTGATAAAGAAAAATATAATTTATTATTATTTTGGTATGCTTCCTTAATCTTTTTTTTTTTTTTACCAAAAACAAATTTCTTGTTTTCTGATTTCTGTCAAAATTCGTTTTTCTGTCGAATTCCCGGTTTCGGGTTCTATCAAAATTCGGCTTTTGTTCGAAATGTGAGTCTTTTCGTTTCTGTCGAACTTCGTTTTCTCTTCAAACCCTTTTTTAAATGGTCCTTTGTTCAAAAGTCGGTATTCAGTTCTTCCAAAATTCAATGTTTGTTAAAAACCTTTTTTTTCTTTTTTTTTATCTTTTTTGTTTAAACTCCCAGTTTTCTGTCAAACTGATTTTTTCTTCAAATCCCAGTTTTGAAAAATTGTTTTGTTGAAACACAGATTTTTCTATTAAAATTTATCTGCTTTGAAGAGAAAATACAAAAATTGTCTTTTAATCAGAAACCGAATTATTATTTATTTTTTAGTTTTGATTTTTTGTAAAACTTTAATATATAATAAATCACAGCCATATTCAATCCACTAGTGGATGAGGCCTCTCCCCGAAGGGAGGAGTTGGTATACTGCTTCCACGCTGACCAGACGGGTTGGGAGAGGAGAGCCGAAGCTCTCACTGTGATCGCCACTGTCTTTTATTCACAGCAACTCCCCAATTGTCCTCACGATGTTGGGTCAACACCGAAATTTTTGAGCTCCCCCCGGGAATTGAACCCGGGACCGCTTGCACTGTAGTCGAGCGCGCTACCGGCTAGGCTACGCAGAAGATCGATATTCCTGCTTTCTCCTTCCCGAAATCGTTGATTACCGGTATATGACGCACAGCTTAACGCTCCCTCAATGTTAAACTGACTCTAGTTCCTCTTAAACATACATAAGGTATAGTTAAAAATGAAGTTAATGGCTATTTTAATTTGTTACTGACTGTGCTGACAGAACCGAACGGAAGACGTTAATCAGGATTTTTCAATTCTGTATCATAATTCTTGTACTGCTTCTTTATGGCAGTTTAAGACTTTCACGCAAGGAAAAATGTTTGTTTGGAGATGACAGCAGACGGCCTAAAGAAAACTCTTCCTTAAAATAGGGAGCCTGACAGAGGTTAGCTCTCGGTCACACCAGGCAAATGTTGGGATGGTACCTTGAATAAGAGCAGAGACGATTCCTTTCAAAATCATTCCTTCCTTCCTTATTGTTGTTAAATATATCCATTGTAAAATTGCCGCAATTAAGAGGGCTCCACGCTTTTTTTTTACATTTTTCAAAATATTTCAAATACTAAGAGTTCCGGTACTATAAAAAATCTAAGTTCATAGCACACTAGAACTTACAAATTACTATGAAATACAATGGACAGCGACCTCGAAATCTCGTCGACTGATGAGTGATACGTTTTTAAAGATTATGATGTCATTACTAAATTGAAGTCTCAGCACTCATCAATCGACAAGATTTCGAGATCGCTGTTCATTGTATTTCATAGTAATTTGTAAGTTCTAGTGCGCTATGAACTTACATTTTTTATAGTACTCTTATTTTATTTTTTTTAATATTTTGAAAAATGTTTAAAATGGGGGTTTTGGAGCGAGGAGCCCTCGTAAGCTATATCTGGAAATAAATAAAAAATCCAGAGCAAGAAGTAACTACGGGGCGACCGATCCCTATAACTGTCTACCAGTACCAGACCGCGATGGCACGCTGTTTTAGATCTTGCAGAAATATGAATATCACAACTTCAGAGAGAAAAAAAAATCTAGTAGGATTAGGCTCGTTTGAGAGCAATGATCAATGTCGCATTAAAACATGTCTTCGTATTCCATGGCAGTAGAAAAATATAGTTTGCACTTTCTTATTTGCTCGATCTGTCGTTCAATTTAAGTCGCGGCGGGTTACTAGACCGGCCAGAAAACCCACGTAAACGATAACTCGAGCTCTTGATCCCAGGAAGATTCGTTCTAAGATTGTTGATGATCTGCATCTAAGTTTCGCAAAATGAACTAGCATTTAAGTGACGATCGGAGTCCCCCTCCCCCCCTTTCTAAGGATAAGATCGTTGCATACGAGTCAGGTATGGGAAAAAGGTGATATTTTTAAAAGTTCTATCCACGACTACAGTTGTGTTTTTCTTAGCCTAGTTTCAGACTTTATTTACTTAGCGTAATTTTAAATTTATACGCCTGTTACCCATGGCCTAAGCCTGTCACATATCTGAGGGATGACGTTCCTCTGCAAGCAAACTTCCGGAAGCAGGAACGGAATGATAGTCACAGGGGGGGTCTTTTGGGTAGGTACCATACCGACATTCGCTTAGTGGAACGTGATTCTGAGTGTGCGTACATTATATTAAGACCAGGGGGCAGAGTCTTATCTCTTTTCACTTCAACGGATAAAAATAGTTCTTTCAGGAAAACATTATCAGGGGAGGTATTTTCACCTCTCCAGTAGAAGGAGGGGGAATGAAGGCTAAGTGCCGTATGTTTAGTCTATGAGTGTGATACCCGTAGTCATCGATCTAAAAGAATGTTTAAAAACTCTATCCATTGATGAAGCTTTTAAGTTTAATTAAAAGATTGCAGTGCGTCACACAGAGACGCACCATTTTGAGAATACCATATACATAACAAGAAAAGTTTGTAGAAATCGAGCAGGCGAGATTGACAAATAAATTCTTCCTGTTAACACATCACATCTTTCCATCCATTGTGGTAACTGACTCACTAAATGACTGACTCATTTCTCATAGAACGAAAAAAAAAAGTGCTTTCAACCTCTTTTCGCAATGGTAAATTCTGAAATTGAATTGGGGAAAGCGTTAATATTTTTGAGTGGTGCAAAGAACATGTGAAAGAAGGGGGGGGGGATCGATTTTTCAAGAAAGCTAGAGGTAAGGGGGAATGAAAAAAGATCCGGCAATTAGGCAAATTGTATGTATCAATCAGAACCTTTCAGGAGGGGGGGGGGCTGCTAACAGGGAAGATATTTCCACATACTCGAAAAAATGTGTTTCTAGGGGTCTACCGCCTCCAGCTTGGTTTCAACATGTTTGCAGAAAAAAAAGGAAGGGGTGATGCACACCCATCATCATCATCTTAGGGAACAAATGTTACCAGGGGACAAATTGACATTCTGGTAGGAGAGGTGCAGACGGTGCTTGTCCAACATTCGTTCTTTTTTCTTCTTTCTTTCGATGGTGCCACAAGTGCCGCACGTCTGCTTGGGCAGGCAATTCATTTTTTCCCCTTTTATTTCTTTCGAGCAGATGAATTAATTTGAGCTATTTCGAACGTTTGAGGTGGGGGTCACAGAAATTTTTCTTTATCTATTTATGGCTTATTCAGAAGACGTGCTAAAGGGACATTCATAAAAAGAACCAATTATGTATCGTGGGATAATTCAGGAGACAGGGTGCGTCTAAAGTCGAGTCTGAGACAAACTTCGTAATCAAAAACTAACAGTTTGTATCGAAGCTTAGTTTTTAATTTAAACCAAACTACTTTTTGCCATTAAGTTAAAGATTTAGACTAACATTATAAGTGAACAAACATTATGGAAACCTAATATGACCTTCCTTCTGTTTAATTTGTCCCATTTTTGTCGTGTAATCAATCGATCACAGTTCAATCCCAAGTGCGAACACACCATTTAAAACTTAGATCCCGTCTTTAGAATTTGAATTTGATTTACGGCCTTTTTTCTTTAGGCAACTTTGGCTTAGCCTGAATGGGTGATGATGGGTGAAATGGTGGAATGAAGAAAGTGGGAGGAAATGGGAGAACTCCGAGGAAACCCACGCACACGGTGTTGATCCACTACAAAGCCGATGTTCGTGGATATGAAAACGATAAGGGTATAAACAGGAAAAGTATTGATTTTTAGCGGTGTTCTTATGATGGCGGTGGGGGGGGGGGGGGGGGGTAAATCTATAACACTTTTTATTGTGCTCATAGCTCAGAATTTTATTATACGCCAAAGAACATGGTGGCTCTGTAGTGAGCTTCGTGAACCTAAAATAAGCCATAGTTTACCTAATAATAGTGGTCCTAAACATGGGAATGTACTTTAAGATTGGTAATGCTTCCGTGAATAAATTAAAAAAAAAAACTTATTTGTGACGTTACTGCATTGTTTTTTGTTTTTTGTTTTTCTGTCAGAAGTGGAAATCGTTGAGTCGTTTTATAATATGTCGTAGCTTGCAGGTTTCAAGTGTTGATGCATAGTTACAACAAGATTAAGATATCAAAAGGCCACGGAAGTAGAGCGCTCACCTCTGGCGCTTGGAGTCGTCGGTTCGATCCCTGCTCATGCCATGTTCGTTTTTGTGCGTGGGCTTTCTCGGGATTTTCCCGTTTCCTCTCACATTCTCTATTCCACCAGTTATTCTATCATCATTCATCCGGCCTGTCAAAGTTGCCTAAAGACGTTAAAAATTAAATTCAAATTTAAATTAAAGGATCAAAAATATTTTCTTTTATGCTTACATGATGTTTACCAGTTTTCAGCTAATTCAATTTCTTGACTATATCGTTTTTAAGCGATATGTAATGTATGATTTTTTATGTTAATGTAAATTTCCTAACGAAGAAATTATTTTTTTATACCTGAGGTACTACATTGTACTTCCTATAATACAGAATTACGTGATACCGAATCCAGAAAATAAAGCCTATCGTGTTCCAAATAAATAAATAAATAAGTAAAAGACCTTTTAATCTGGCTTTCAGCTCATTCTAACTCCAAACCTATCTTCTGACATAACTGAATTTCACTCTGGATAAAATCAAATTTATTAGAAGTATTTTTAGTGTATTTATTTATTTTAAATAAGAAAATCTAGCCTAAGTTTAACTACAGGTAACTTTTAAACGAAGGTAAAGCTTTCACAACTGTATACCCATGTGCAACAAGCTAGTGCAGAATTAAGTAGCAAACGATCAACTTTGAAACAGATAAACTATACAAACACAGCTGCATTGATATTCAATTCAGTTATAATAAACATCTACAGATGCATTCTGAATACTCGCTGTCTTTATCAAATACTGCCCTGTGATAAAACGAGCAAAAGTAAGAACTCTGTTTGATTTGTATCTCAAAGTTTATTTTGTCGTTTCATCATCACAAACAAAGCTTCCGGCACTTGAGAACGCGTTATTTGTTGTAGCTACTGTGCGATGCTTTTTTTTTTTTTTTTTTTTTTTGGTTTGTTATGGGGGAACAGCATAGCCGCTGATAAGTAACATTTTTTTAAATTAAATATTTGTCGCTTGTGATTTGTGAACCTTCCATCTTTGTAAAATGTAGGCAACGCCATTTTATATATTTCTCCAGCTCTTTTTCTGAAGACATTTTATTAAGGTGTTGCATCAAAACTTGACGTTCATCAATATCCTGGAACAAAATCAGACTTGTAATTGATCACAAGATTCAATAACCAACTACTTCGTACTCATTTGGATAGCAACCAATAAAAACATTTCCCCTTCCCGAACTATTTGTGCTTCATTATGATAAAAGGTTGTCAATTCCGAACTTACCGCAATTTCACACTTCGCGAATGTTTTCTGACTTCGCTTGTTTTTGTAAACCGATCTAATATTTTAAATAATAGCGTTTACGTTTCTCAATGTATAAATGTATGGGAGCGTGTTTCGGGGGGAGGAAGCGGGGGGGCATTGGTTCGTCTCTGACGACTAATAGAACAGCGTGTACCTAAACCTATTTTTTTTTATCAGTGTGTCGCTGGTGATGTTTCGTCATGAAGCATAACAATACGACGAGATAGAGCAGTCAGTTGAGGGCTTGCCTTGAAATAATAAAGTCTGAAAATACAAAAATTACAAGCGGTACCTGTTTGACTCTGATAAATTAGAAGGAAAATACCACAATGTTACCAAATTTTCATTTTCTGTTAGTTCAAATTCAGGCTTAAGCTCAGAGGAGGGATTCCGCCAGGATTTTCAGTTTGTGAGGGTGTAAAGTCAAAATTGGGCTACGTACCTGTAGGGTGTAACTGTAGTTTTGCACGGTTTTTGTCGATTTTGTTACCGTAAAACTTTTCAAGTTGGGGGTGCGCTCGATAATTTGGGTATCACGGGGGGCTGGCGGAATCACTGGTTTGTTGAACATCACAGTGTACGTAACCATTTTGCGCTTTCTGGGAGATGGCTATGTTATATCTAGATAAATACTGTGATATTTCCTTGAGTCTTTCACAGAATTTTGCATCAGCGACTTCTCAGGAATGACCGTAAATCAATAAACTTAAGAAAAATAAAATAAACCTATTGTGGATTTTCAATTAACTTACTTTCTGTATCCAAAACAAGAATTTAAGATATTGTATTCAATACATAAATTGGATACACGTGATTCTACCGCATCTACAATTTCTTTCTTACTCCACCCCAACTAGGAGTACTGGACACTGGGAAATGATACGTCATTTTACTCTGTCTGGTACCAAGAATATGAATGTAAGGATGGTCGTGCAAAATATAGACGAAAGAAAAAAGAGCGCGAAAATTACGCCTATATCGCGTCCTACTTCCCGCAGCAATACACTTCAGCTCTGGTGAGATAATTAATTACTCACACTCTAGGCGTAAGCTTACGTATCTTGGTAGACGAAGAGAGTTGTTCACCGGATGCTGACTCAAGAGAAGCTTTCGTGTGTAGTTGGCATAAAAGTCAGATGAGCGACAGAAGAAATGCCGTCTCACTAGATTTCAGAGTTGTTTCTTGTGGAAAATATGCAGCAATATGCAAATGATACGTCATGCAGTTTTTTTTCTTCTGTTTTTAGTTTCTGAAGACAAAGTGATCATTCCGGGAATCCTAATTATATGTTTATCTTGAAGATAGCGCGTAATTTGGTTGGAAACAGTATGGAATTCTCGCTTCTTTTCCACAAGTCGTCAACGTGTTTTTTTTTCTTTTTCTTCTTGTTCTTCGCTTAAATCCCTGTATCCACACTTTAATTCCATACATCTTCTGTTTCTGCATAGCTTTTGTTACGTAACAATTCATGGAATGTTTCAGCTCGTGTAATAAAGTAATCAAGATGACATGCAGAAAGAATCAAATTGTTTAATTAACCCTGCTGCTAGTCTTCTGTCTTCCTAAAGATTTTTCAGGTACAAAAGGAAAAAAACTACAGTCTATTTTTATGACAGCGTTTAGTGCAACAGAAATGCGCTGTTGTAAATGTTATTTCGAGAAAGAGCGTGTGGTGAATACACAGCACGCGAAGATTCAGTTTGAATATGCTTTAACACTGACTAAGAGTTTGCCGCACACTATAATAGCAAGCTGAACAGAGCAAAGGAAAGCAGGGTTATCCCGTGCTAAAGCCATATATTTGAGTATGCTTTGAATGTTTTTCCTTCATGGCGAATGTGTAAATACTATGAGCAAGTTGAGGAACATTTTAACCTGGAGAGACTTGTGGAAATGGACATCAACTGAAGCCAAGAGTAAAACTGAAAGAAGTTAAATGTTTTTGAACACCGTAAAATAAAAAACAAACACTTCTTACAATTTTAAAAGCACTTTCTGTGCACCACAAATCGGTCAACTTTTGATTACTTCTTGTAACCGCGATTAATAATGGAACACTTGTATACTTTGTTATAGACATTGAAGAATATTAATGAGTAATTTTGGTCACGTAGGAAAGAATTAACGAATTTTGGCTGAGGCGGGGATGGAACCAGAGTTGATCTGATATATTTTACTTTAGCAAGTGATCTGCGAAGATCCACAAAATGTTCGTCATTTTTGCTGTTATATATGAAAGGATTTGTGTACGAAAATGGTTTAGACGGATATTATCAGGACATTATTATGAATAAAATGTGTAAAAAGAAAAGTTCTCTAAAAAGGTAAATTTGATGAAAGCGCACCTTCAGAAAGACTCCCCTCATAGACTTCTTCAGCGTAATACTAATATAATTTCTGAAAAGGGGTGAGCAGAAAGTAGAAGGCAACTATGAAGGATATGTATGATATATTACTTGCGTGAATCGGTATTGAAATCTAAATAAATGAATAAAGTGTTTTTGTTATCAAAAGTAATACAGTTAGAAAAGATGGGTTTGTTAGTATTGATAACCTGCTGGGAGATTCGCTGTTGGATCTGCTTGTAGAGTGCTAGAGTGGTTAATGCTATCTTTACATGCCAATTAAAAAGAAAATCAACACATTATTTAGGGCTCTTCATCAACGAAGAATGCTTTATTGGCTTCGGTGATTGTTCCATTGGAGGTACAAATCCCAACCCCTCACACTTTCCCCTCCGTTTAGCGCCCTCCCCTTGGGTTCGCTACAGAAACAATATATTTCTATTTGTTCTGCTGATTGCACACATTCGTATGGCGAAATTGTTTATTGCGAGGATCTCATGGGAGATGTTGGGTTCGCTGCGTGATGTGTGGGTAGATCTGTATATGTGTGTGTGTGTATTTTTTTTTTCTCTCTCGGTGACGTGTTTGGTAGAAATAATTCAGAAGCGTGGTCTGTAGGGAAACCCAGGATGTGGAGAAGGATGTGTTTGGCGTTGGTTAGCGTGCTACAGGTGCATGGAACGGAAATCGAAACTAGATATACTTCGGACGCAGCAGGGAAGGGGAAGCGTTGAGATGAAGTAAATTAGCCCACAACACGAGTTGCAATTCTTATTTTTCTTTCTTGTAGACGAATCTTTCATTCGTCCTATACGTCTGTGCGAAGAAAGCAAGCTTCGTAAGGCATATCCTGTAAGGAATCCTTTTGAACAGTTTGGTGGTAGCTACATTATTTAAAACATTTTCCGAATGAGGCGAAATATGACGAAAAATAATATAATTTTCATCTTTTGAATCTACACCAAGCTATAGGAACTACCGGTAGATCCTTGTGACTGAAACTTAACTGATCTTTTTAATTATTTGATATTGCAGATAGGACAATGAGGACGTTTTACAAACCTGTAACAAAATGCATGTACCATCAGGGATTCGGTGCTCGTGTGATATAAGATGTTAGGCCAGCGTCCTCAGGTTCTGAGTTCGAATCCCAGTTAGGGCATGAATGTTTCCAGATTTTAATGATTTAGCAGCCTCGAAACGATTCGAAATCATTATAGTTACTAAAATTGCCCCAAAATACAAAATTTATCAAAGGTTTGCCATCCGGGATTCGAACTCAAGACGACATGGTTTGTCAACCGTAGCGTACTACTGCTATCACTTACCTAACCTGCAGTGCAGCAATTCGAAATGTTTGATTTTCAAATCAGAATGATAGTGTAAACGTCGTAAGTTTTGTAGTTAATTAGTTCATATGCCGTGTGCTGATTTTAACGCTACTTTGGAAAAAAAATCAGCTTTATTCGCACAAAGTCTCATTAACGAATTCTAGACGCAGAAGTTGAAATGTGTTACGTGTGCATTTGATTCTTGGTCAGCAGAGAAAACAAAATTCAGTATTGTGCTTTGTTCTGTCAATCTTCTAAATTGTAAGTCACCCACGTGATTTTTCAATTTGGTGAATGTTACTTTCCTGCACACCGAGGAAAGAATGTTTTAGATGCTTCCTGTGTAAATATTGTTATGAATTCACGTAAAACTGCATGAAACACAATATTCTAATAAATTTTCTACACTTATTGAAATTTAAGTGTTTTTTTTTCTCTCTCTCTCTCTCTTTTATTTATCACATATACGGTACGTCTGGGTACTCAGTAGAGATGGCCAAACGGATCCGGATATTCGGATCCTCTGAGTCAATGCCCGGGTTGACACTGACAGTGCCGGTGGAAGCCCCGACAAGGCCGATGCCGGCGTTGCTTTGCACATTCATCGGTAATGCCGGCGCCGAGAGGTAGTTTTGTCCATTTTGTCCTTAAAAGAGTCTGAATTTTATTCTATATACAGGATCTGGATTCAACAAGTTCAGTCAGGATTAACACATCATAAGGAAATTTTTTTGGCGAAGTAATCTGCATCATGTTTCTAAAATCCTTTCCATACGTGAAAACAAAAAAGGACCAAATCAGGATAATTATTTTAAAAACAGGGACTGTATAATAAAACAACAAAAAACTATTTTTACAAATGAAAAAAAAAAAACGAATCAAGAAAACTCCAAACACAAGAAACGAAACAAAAATACACAGTCACTAAAAGACTAGAAATTTATTAGATGACCGGCATTGCCGGCCGAGTCAACATCCACCCATAAGAAAACATTGCCGCCGACAAAGCCGATGCAGTTAGCGCATCTTAGTGTGCAAACGCACTAAGGTTCCTGTCAGCAATTTGACAGTGGTAAAGCGACGCAGTGCGTTTGGCTGAAAAAATTTCGCCAAATTCCACCAGACAGATTTCTGGTCCTGTCCGGTGCATTCCAAATTCTCTTCCATCGGAAATTGTTCTCGCTGAAGGATCTTATTACGAGACATTTAGGTTATAAATACAAGTACCTTGAATAGAACAAACGTACATATTAATTAGTTAAATAACTACACGATACTAATCCTGATTTCAGCCACCAATTTTCTAATTTCTTGTTTCTGAACGTGTACCGTCGTACAGTATTTTGTTTGTGTCGATGACATTTCTGTTCGTATGTGGTTTTCGTCTATTCTATTCTTACTTTTCAGCCAGACAAGGTCATGTGTTGTTTCCCAAAACATATGTTCTGTGAATGTCTATGATGTGTTGAGATGTTTTTGAAAGGAACAAAGCTAAACATAGCACCTGCATGTTGACCATTGCATTCCAGCATTCACCCTCCGTAGCGACAAAATAGTCTTCAGTGAAGATAAGAAAATAAATGGCTTTGGCGCGTGGGAGATCTTGTGGAGTATTTCGTTGACACGTGCTTGCTTTTATGTAACAAAAAAAGGAAGGTTTTTTTTTTTTTTTTTTTTTTTTTTTTTAATTTTATTAAGAATAGTTGTTCTTTCCCTGGAAAGAAGAACAGACAGTGAATGCTTGCTTGTTGATTCGCGATACAAAAGGCTACGAGCAAACTACCCCCGCAAGCTCCGCGCTGCCTCACTGTAAAAATAAAACTTCATTTCTTGTACATTTTTTTTTTTAAACACGTAAAATGGGTCAGCATTTTACCTACAGATGTGTGTATATTTAAGCGGGTTTTCTGCACAGATTATAAATAAGCGGTTCTGGTTTCGTAGGAAACAAGTAAAGACTGTTGGAGAGACCAGGAGTTGAACTCGGATCGCGTCGGTTATAACCTCTTGCGTTAACTTATAGATTCAGGAAGTGCGATGGAAAATAAACGTGATTTTACGAGATCCATCAAAATATGTTCAAGAAATAATTGTGAAAACAAATTCTACAAAAAGTGTACAAAATTCATCTTCAGAATGACGTAATAAACTTTCAGCACTTTTTTGTTTTTGTTTTTTTTACTTTTTTTTCGTCCACGAAAGTAAGATAATGCCATAGAAGATGTGTACGCTTTTATTATTATTACAGCGCAGTGGTAGTCATAGGTTGTTTTTTGGAATGCTGAAGACAATCAATCACCTCTGTTGTTGATTATGTGTTTTTCTGCACAGTGTCAGATCTATGACCTGAAGGCCTGATAAAAATTGTTTCCTATTACCTTCCATCGGAAAAAGATTACTTTCTATGTAGGAGTTTAAAAGCTTCGAACCACTTGTTCTCCCACAGGGGTACTGAACCAGGGCTGTGTGATTATTTGATATATTTATTGATCGATTGATTAATTGACATTTTGAAAATTAGAAATATTGACATGGAGAAGATTGAATTCGATATATCAAATGTTGCTAGGAAACTATTTTTCGAATCGATCTGTATTCGACGATTTTTCGGTATGAACGATATTCGATTTCCAACGATTTTTTTTATATAAAATGTTCTATTTCTGGCATATTGTTCGCTTCATGACTTGTCAGCAATATCCATGTGCAGTATCGACATTCAGAATCGCACAGGCTTATACTGAATAGCTCCGGATCGCATGATTAAAGGGGAATAATTTGAATTTTTATTTATGGCCTTTAGGCATCAAAGACTCAGGCTGGGATAAGGGAGAGAAAAGGATGCGGGAAGGTGTCAGCCAGGGCCTAAGTTCAGGGAATCATCATCCCGGCATTTCCTGGTGTGACTGAGGGAACCCCTAGATAAAAGCTCAGTCAGGATAATCAGTTGCTGGGATTGAAACCAGGACCTCCGTACTGTAAAGCCAACGCTCTACCGCTGTGCTCGGCCGCTCGGTAAAAATAGTACGATTGGAAAGCAAAATGACCATTTATTTTGTAAAAAGAATGGGTCTGTGTAATGATACCATCTCATTATTTCATTAATATATAGCAAAGTCTTAGCTTTTATTCATTAACAAAGGAAAATAAAGCAGATGAGAGAGAGGACTCAGTATCACTGGAAGATGGATTGAACCCACTACCTCCCGAATGGTAAGCCAGTCATTCATTCAGCGGGTATACTCTACCCATTTCGATCATGAATGCAATTAGCGAATGCGATCATGACGACGTTTGATTTAGCGTTTTCATTTTAGAATAATTGCACTAAAATGTGAAAAGATAAGCACAATAATTTAAAATAATACAAAATATCGTATAGACTTATTGTTTGTATTAGTTGTGCACCCACTCTTGGAAGTTTGGAAGGTAATTTATAAATAAATATTAACTATTGTGTTTGTATTTTTTTCCTTTTTAGTTCATTTTTATGGCGTGACCGCGTGAGTCACTGTGGCTCAGACGGTATCCGGGCGGCCCGGGCTCAAATCCCGGCCAGGACACTGTAGACTTTACTCGCAAAAGTAAAAAAAAAAAAAAAATGTTTATGCATGATTAGAAAGAAAAGCATGGGGCGCGCTCTCATAGATAGCCACTTTATAAATTCTTTAATTTGCGCGCCCCATGGTTTTGTTTTTAATCATGCATAAACATATTTTTTTAGTACGAATTGGTTTAAGAAAAGTATGTCTTTAAAAGTTTTCTAATTACCTTTTTTTTTTTTTACGGAAATCCTACGGTGTTGTGCAACCAATTAAGCTTCACAGCGTTGCAGGCTAGTATTTACGTCTTTAAAGGTTTTTTTTTTTTATGTAACGCTATGAGAAATCAGTTTCAAGAAATCTTTTAAATCTTTTAGGATTACGTAACAGATGGAAAACTTATTCAGTATATTTTGGAAACTTTTGAATCACAATAACATTTTGTGGTATTGATATTGGCACCACGTCGTATTGCTATGCATACTTATAATGTTTCCAATATAATTCAGTTCAATGCAAATGAGAGGTTCTACTTTAGACTTAAAAATTAAAAGCTTAATTCTCTTTACCAGTCACTCAGAACCATTAGTAATCTCATTTATATAACAAATTTGTGATTTAAATATCCATACAGGAATATCTGTCAATGTGAAATACGTTAGCAGGTGTTATCGAGTGAGAAAAACAGCGATATGTAGAGGGAGAGAAAAAGATAGAACATTCGAGCATACTTGTATATACGTAAAGTATGTGAATATTAATGTGTTGCCTGGTTGAGAGAGAGAGAGAGAGAGAAAAAGAATTGCAGGTGTCTTGTTTAATAACACCGATAGTCTAATTAAAATTCTCCTCATTCCTGTCGTCGATTCCTGATTGCCTTCAAGAAAGGATGTTGCTTTGTGTTTTATCATGCTTCCTTCCTTAACTCTAGCTACATCCAGTGTACCTATTTCATGGTTGGGAGGCTAGTTCCTTGACAACAGATGGGGAATGAGTTATTTGGAAATTTGTGTTTCAGAAGATAAGTGAAACATCTCGCGGGCCTTTCTGGTATCTCTCTCGACACATACATAGTACACACTTGAATTGTAGTCACGCGCTGTGCTACAGCGTACATCCGCCTTAATAAGAAGAGATTAAACTCTATAGAGCTTCAGAAGCAGCTGCTGTGCATTCCATAAGATTAACCTTGACAGGCTTCTAATCTAACCTTTTCCTTCCCCCTCTCCTTTTCTGTTGTCTCTTGCTTCTTTGATTGTAAAAAGAAATCCAGCCCGGTGGTCCAGTAGCAAAGGTCACTGACTTCGAATCAGCGCTGGTTAGGAGGAGCCGGTTCGAAACTTGCTTATGCTGTTCAATCTCCCGTTCAAACTCTTTCTCAGTCTTACCAGCGAGTATTCGGTTGATGCCCAGAGTAGAAATAACGGATTTCTCTTCTCTGGAGAATGGATAACGGGTGTACGTTATAAATGCCTTCACACTATTATAATGAGCAAAGGATATTGTAATATTTCTACTCACATCCAAAACTTAAGAAAATATCTGTTCTGTTTTAACAGATAAATAAAATAATAAGTAAAGGGAAACCAGATAGCATATTTGCTCCGTAAGTTGATTGAATGAATGTAGCAACGTCATCCGGTCAACGCCTAAAACTTGGTATATTGTATTAGTAAACAAATTTCTCATCTTTTTCTTCTCAGTATCAGCCTACAGTACTATTTCGAGCACAATTGCCTAAGATCCTCTGAGCTATGGACATGTAACTAAGTGTTCCTGCTACGTAGGCATGGCAGTTCGACTTACGGCGCTTCAAACTTAAATTAAAGCGAGAAATCGAAAGACCATTACATTAGATAGTGATTGGACTTGCGACTATGCTTGTAATAACTTTATGCATGTTTTGACAATATAAGATACCAAATGATAATGCATAATACGTCTCCAGCTGAAGATGCATTAATAGTCGTTTGCATAATTTGGGAGATTAGCCTACTTATGAAGTAGGATATTCGAGGCATTCGTTTGGTAGTCAGTTTTACTTTTAGAAACAATGCAGGTGTCTTCTGCACTGTTAAAAAGGTTTATTCAAAAACGGAAAAAAAAAAATCTCGAATTTAAGAAAGTTTCGGGCTCAATCTGGCTCCGACTAAATTTTGCTCAATTTTGAACACGTGATGGTGCTAAAAAAAAATGATAAAATATATCTCGGATAATGACAAAAAAGGTCTCAAACGTAAGGTAAAACTACTCGAAAATGAGTTTAAATTTCGGCTTAAAATTGAGAAAAGTTGGGATTATTTGTCAGAAATTAGAAAAATATATTCAAAAGTGACGAAGCATATGCTCAAAATGTTGAGAACGTAATGACTCAAAAGATAGCTCCAGAGCTACGAAAATGGTTAGTCAAAATTTAGAATATTTGTTTCAAAGTTTTGAGAGAGTAATCACTCAAAATCGTTATGAGAGCTAAAAAAATGTGAAAATATTTATTCGAAATTGAGATAAACATATTGTGAGAAGGAATTTATATATTTAAAATGACGTTGAGAGCGAATGAAGATGAGAAAATATGTATTCAAAATTGTCCCAAGTATAACCTGTAGTGGGACTTCTTCTCTAACAAACAGTAGAGAACTTTATCCGTGGTCGCATCCGTGTTTCTCAGCTCCTTTCCGCAACCACAGAAAAGCCCTCCACTACGTTTAACTATAGATAAACGCAGGCGGCAAAGATAAAAATATTTATTGAACAGAGAAAAAGTATAAACATGCAGTATTTACATTCCTGCTGTACATATCAATCTGCGGTATGTGTCACTTTACAATACTCTATTGTGTTTGTACAATCGCTTTAATCTACATAACGAATCATTATTAAACATATTTAAATCATGTGCCAATAATACAACACAAGAAACAACAATTTAGCAGAATACAAAGCAATTACTCACATCAACTTTGCACCATTAAAAGTAGAGGCATCTATTGACACAAGCGAGAAATGCAACAGACAATATGTTATGAAACTCATTCACCTTTATTAGGAGTTTATTACTACCACAACAGACACTTTAAAGACACTTAAGACACTGTAAACACACTTTATAATCTTACGAAAAGTAAATCTTAGGAAGCAGAAGATTAAAACTTAATTCCCGATAGTGTGTTTTGTTTTTGCCGTGATCACGCCCGCGTATGAATATCACATGCAGTCGCAGCGATACAGATGGGACTGTCCGACAGAGAATTTAGTTATTGTATGTTTGAGATCATTGCACTTGTTTACGATATTCTTTTACAACGCTCGCCAGATAATAAACTATGTCTACAGATTTCATTTAATTATCTCGCATGATTGTAATATTACCTTTCCAGAGACACACAGTTTGAATAATTGCATCAGCTCAAATCTGTTACGCCTAAAAATTTTAAGAATGCTTTGTACTGGAATACACGTATTATACTATTATGGTAAGTTCAGGAAAATATATTTTTTTTAAGCCTGAATTTACCCTTCTTTGGAGAATTATATCCTCTTTTACGAAAGAGATATTCGTTTAATGTAATTGGTAGTACTTTTGAAGCATTAGGATGAGACATTTTCATATCGTGTTCCGCGCTGTCTTCTGCGCCTCTACTCGAGCTGGTCTTGGAGATTGGTTTCTATATAGTAATATATTAGTCTGTTTCCTGAATAGTTCCTTTTTATTCCTTTTTTCTCTGTGCCTTTCTTTTTCTACTCGACACGCGTACTTTCATGTATGACTGCAATCTTCCCTCAAGCGTGTGGAGAGGGGAAGCATGTTGATTCTCTCATATATTATCTGAGGCTTTTTCATTATCACAGACAGCTGTAACATCATCTTTTGTTTCTTTCCGAGATATGCAACTGGCTGACTGATTCCTGTTGTCTTTTTGTGCCGCCAGATCGCGCCATTGCTGTTACAATTTTTCTTTTCCGTCTGCCCCCCGTCTTCCCTGAGTTTCTTATTTTATTCTTCTTTCTTCCCGTGTCTCCCATTTCTTCGAGTCAATTTTTCTCCTTCCATGAAACCTATTCTGGCTACATTCCTTGGGAGTTCTCTTCCCCTCTCCTGACATAAATAATTCACGTCCTTCCTTCCCTCCTTGCAATCCACCAGCATCCATCCCTCATGCAGGGTGGTATGTGTTGGGATACTGTCTCTCTCTCTCATTCGTTCCCTAAGGAGAAACTAGTGTGTTTGTCTGTATCTAAAAACTTTCTTTCTCGAGTGTTTTGTTTGGTATTTGGAGAAGAAGAAGAAGAAGAAGAAGAAAAGAATCGTACTTAAGAAAGAAATAAAGAAAGATTTAGTTTACAAAAGTTATCCCAACACATGTCATCTTCAGAATCTACTAGTTGAACATCTTGTTATAACATTTCAATTTAACTTTTTAATATACAAAATGTGAAACTGAAAAACTAACAAAATTGTGAACAAACAGATGTCCGAAAATGGAAGAATCGGACGAATGATAGACTACTGTGTTTGCAAATCGAACAGATAGATATCAGGTAAATCGAATGAATGGATATTTTTGATAAACAAATGAATATCCAAAAACAGAACAAACGGATTTGCGGAAATGAAACAAATATATATATATATATATATATATCCTCTCCCAACACGTCTGGTCAGCGTGGGAGCAGTAGACCACCTCCTCCCTCCGGGAGAGACCTCATCCAGTAGTGGACTGAATATGGCTGTGAATAATATATATATATATATATATATAAAGTTCTAAAGTATAAGTGCTACAAAATGTAGTAAGTTGATTGCACTGTAAGTTAAATGCAACGACAGCTTACAAGTTGCACTGCATATTAGAATTATTTCTCCCGAAAATGCTGAAAACAGATTGAAGTGGTAACTTCCTATAGTTCTCTCAGCGTCTCGTGAAGCTAGAGCTTCCAACGAATCGTGGCCGAAGATGACTAGCGTGCAGTTTCACGTCATCTAGTTCGGATGGCTTCGTTAGGAATCGGACGCCTCTCCACCCCGAACGTTGTCAAACTAATACTTACACCTATTTTCTTTTAGTACAAGATGCGATCATTGATATCCTGCCTGCCTGCTGCGATAGTAATGGGGACAACAGAAACCGTTCAATTTTACTTCAGACCCTATGTTTAACTCAAATACCTAGCGATGCATAATAAAGATCAAAATTGGCAATAATGTACACGCTAGGCGCGATAAACTTACTAGCGCAGAGGCAAAGAAACAAATGCTATTTCCAGAATTGTGGTTGCAGCCGAACAATCCAACTTCCATTGAATGGCAGAAATACTGAAATGAGGTAAAGCTTCAAGACTCGTTGCGGGAACTATAGTATCGAGTAATACTAACATGTGCAAAGGATTTAACGTAATTGGTAAATGGTAATGCTTCGGAATATTGTGAAGAATACAAGAATTTGTTTTACAGAACTGTTTTGTTTTTCGTACTGTTAAACCTCGATCCAAAAACATTTACTGCTTAAATTATCTTTAATAACAAGCTTCCAACACAAATACGATTATCAGAAAGACTAACGCTACCTTAGCGAACTATTTCGTTGTTGCAACAAAAAGAAGATTAACTACGAACTAGATAGTATTGCAGTCACTAGATATAAGTTAACAATCCAGTTCTGTAGAGTTCATCAGACTGCAGCACTTTTTTTTTTTCGGATTATCAGTAGTTTAATAAGAAGCTTCTTGAGTTCTTCCAAGCATCTTCATCATTTGGCAGCAAGTCACTGAAATTTTTTAGATATTCTCTGTTACGCCCCTCAGGGTCTAAGTGCTTCGTCAAGAGTACACTAGAGCACACCATTTACTTTTTTTTTTTTCAGATTCATAGATGCACCCACATTTTCAACCGCTGGGTTCATTGTATTCAATTTCTTCCCTTTCTTGACTAGACTTTCGGTCTCTCAGTTCAATACAGTAGGTTGTATCACCTATGAAAAAAAAAAAGAATTGTTCGCTTTTTCGCAGTCACAACCGTCTCTGATGGGGTGTTGTCCCAACTGAGGAAGTCCTAACTCAGGAAGTACTATGAAATTTTCCCAACTGAGGAAGTATATCTTTACAGAAGAGTGCGTTCGCAAAACTTAGTCCGAACTGAGGAACAGATTAAGCTTGCCTGAGGCAAGTTGCCCAAACTGGTTTCATTATGGAAGATAACGTTTTCTTAACTAAACTAGAGCAGTTTAATGCGATGCAAGACCCAGTAAATAATTGAATATTTTACAATTTGCTTCATATGTAGATGTAGTTAAGAATACGATTTTTTCAAAATTTGGAAGGCTAACGTCATGAAAATATGGGCTATTTTCATCAATTTAATATAATAATAATAATAATAATAATAAATAATCAGGCCCGTCATTTCAGCTTTTCCTAGGGTGGGGGGTAAAAAATTTACTGATGTCTACTTACTGATATCTTTATATATATATCATATTCAGCCGTTTTCTATCCACTGCGGGATGAAGGCTTCCCCCTTTTCTTTCCACATATTTCGGTCTGCTGCTATCCTCATCCATGTAGCCCCTGAAAAACGCTTGATTTCATCTACCCATCTTGCATTCGGACATCGTCTCGGTCGTTTCTTTTCTCTAGGATTCCATTGTAGTATATTTGTCGTCCATCTTCCCTCTTTTCGTCTAGCTATGTGACCGGCCCATCTTCACTTCAGCTTCTTCGCAGTCTTGATTACATCCTCTACCATTGTTTGTGCGCGAATCCATTCGTCTTCCTGTCCCTCCTGGTTATTCCTAGCATGCATCTCTCCATTGCTCTTTGTGTGACTCTCAATCTTTGAGTCGTTTGCGCATTCAATGTCCAAGTTTCACAGTCGTACATCATCACGGGTAAGACGCATTGATTATAAACTTTACGCTTCAGACACATTGGTAGTTTGCTTTTGAAAATAAAGTGTAGTCTTCCAAACGAACTCCACGCCATTTTACATCTTCTATTTATTTCATATTCGATCCAATACTGGATGAAGCCTTTCCCCGGTGGGAGGAGGTTGGTCTACTGCCCCCACGCTGACCAGACGGGTTTGGAGAGAAGAGCCTGGATTCTCACTGTGATCGTTACTATATTTTATTCATAGCAGCTCCCAATTGCATCACGATGCTGAGTGGGCACCGTTCCAGACCCAAATGCCTTAGAAAAAAATCCTTGGCAGCGCCGGGAATGGAACTCGGGACCCCTCAATCCGTACCACTAGAACGACGGGGCGGTATGTGTGTGTGTGTGTGTTAAGAACTAGAATATGCCATCGTTTTTTATGTGTACCATGTTTGGACATACGTTTTCAGTATATTATCAACGTAGTACCTGTGTAATTAGTAGATTAAAAGGTTCGCGTGGAATATTCTGAATTCTGATTCAGAATTTGCTGATTCCTTGACACATCCATTAAACTTCGTAATAAGTTGTAACGAGAAAATTATGTAAACAACTCATAATTGCTTGCCAACAATTCATATTTCTTGGCACCGCGGTGCACCGGTAAGTGATTTTACTGTATATCAAGGTCTCATTCCTTAAAATTAATGTAGGAGTTTCTCTTCAACTAGCGAAAAAGCCGCTCAATGTTTGAAATATAAAAGTATATATTAATTAGGGAACTTTACTTTCTGGCTGCCTTAGTATGTTGGGACCACACTCATAGTGTAATAAGCAGCCATGAAAAATTTGGTGCAGAACAGTTTCAAACTCTGTTCTAAACAGTTTCGAAATCTCGAGTGATCGTAGGATAGTGAGATGAGAATTTGAAATAGACACTGAATTAGAGAAGAAGATTGTCAGAGGAAACCCATTTTAGATTATTAGAAATCTAGGGCAAAGCAGACAGAAATCCGATATAGTACTAATCAACATAGTCAGCGCTGGGAAGAGATAGACAATTAAAAAGATATCAGTTACAGAAATAATGTACTACACAAATATTGTTATGAAAGAAACCACTGAAACGAGCTTGAAAAAAATGAAATAAAAGTTCTTGAACTTGGGAAAAACAAATACTGGTGGTTGAGGAACCTGGTGGAACAGTAACGTCTTTGACCTCGATTTTGACGCCTCTTAGTGAAACATTTGATGAGCTGCGGAATTAATGACTCCCAGCAAGTAAGGGGATAGCAAAAGAGATACCATCTCAAATCTAAAAAACACTTCCTCACTTGCAACTCCCGAATTTCTAGGTTCAGGACACTTCCTCAGTTGCAACTATTTTCTATGGAATTTATGGACTTCCTCAATTGGGACTTCCTCAGTTGGGCATATATCTCTGATGGACATAGCAAACTATCTCATAAATAATAATAACCACAGCCTTTACAGACCGAAAGGTTTTGAGCCTGCCCTAACGCCATCTGTCCGCGGTTGGTGGAACTGCGTCCACCTGAGTGACAGCAGTGTGGTCAGTACTGCACACAACCTTTCCACGAACAGGCGTATTATAGGAGCTTTCTGGCCCGAGTGGCCGTCACGTCTTTATTCACGTGAATCCCGTTTGCCTTACGACACTGGGTGGACGCCGAAAAGTGGGAATTGAATCCGGGACCACGCGGACATGAACCCAATGCTCTGACCACTAGACTATGGAGTCCCAAACATACTATCTCATTAGACTCTTTTTTCCCTTCAGTTCGAGTCCATACATAGATAAAAGTATTCTGTAAGGACTGGACACAATCTGACAACTATTGGCTTATTGTAAATGTTTAGACATAGAGAAGGTCCAAATACGGGCTAGTAGGCGTTTTAACCTTGTATATGCTTGTGTAGTGTGACTGACTGATGGCAAATGTATGAAACAGTTCGTCAAGGGCGAAGGTGGTGGCGGATTTCAGACAAAGTGTTCGATGTGGTTGATTTATTTGTCTGTTGTACATGTTTTCAACAGTGGGAAAGTTTTATAAGGTATTTTTATTTCAGTTTTTTAAAGACAATAAAACCAAGTATGAAATTTTTTAATAAGATAACTTATATTACTCAGAGAGACAGCACTCCTGGTCAGTATACAACTAAGAATAAATTATATTTGTTAATAATAAACTATTACTATGCATTCGGTCTCTGGTGATCCTTCAAATCTAGAAATTGGCCCTTCCCTGTGAGTTTGAGACAACTGCTATATACAATCCACGCAACTGTCAAGATAGCTTACCTGATTCCATCTTGAATTACCAACTTTGTTTCTTTGCATTTTTTCCCCGTTCTGTCGATGAGATAATTGAGATTTGAATTCAAATAGTTGAGTTCAGATACAAAAATTACATAATCACTTCGCTGCCATTTATCGGATTAAAATGCATTACTCCTTGATAATAAAGTGATTCTTTTAGGTTTCAAAGTATTTTGGCTTCCTAATAAAGTTCGAAACTCATATTTTAGAGATTATTATGCTGCTTTACATGAATAATTCCTAATCTCAAAGCAAGAATTCGGGAATCGTTATATTAAACACCAAATATTCAAGTCTAATAGCAAAATTTGAGGACTGGTAACTTGCAACTACTACGAAAAATAGACTGAGGTCCTGAGTTCAAATCCTGCTGACCGAATAAAAGTTTCTACCTGAAGGCTAGATGAGTTTCAGCGTAGTAATACTATATA
>JAGDQP010017159.1:28307-39145 GCA_022664845.1 Lepisma saccharinum
TTGGCATATGTTCTGAGATATAGCTACATTTTGTGTCTACAAGTTCAGAAGTTCTTTTTTCCTCCTCTCGAATTCGTTGGATATTCAGCGCAGAACGATTTGAAGTAATGCCATGCCATCCGCCACCACTCTTCTAAAGTTTCCGCATTTAAACGTTTAGTTTTATTCCGGTATAAATAATCCTGTGTTTCCACCCTTGCAATCAGAAACTTCTTCCAATCTCTCCCACCAAACAGCAAGAATCTCATCTTCCGATCCATGTCCTTCGGTTTCCCCTGGAGGACATAAGAGAAAAGTTTCAAACGGACTCGAACTGCAGTTCATCCCTTCTCTAAAAAGAAGAAGAGTAAAAAAGATCTTCTCTAGAAACCTCCATTCGTCAGAATCCAGTCCATTGGAGCGGGGGGCTTCCTAGGCGATTGGTTTCTACACATCAGGGTTGTCTTTCCTTTCTCGTCGCTAAACAGCAGTGTTATCAGCTGGAAAGAAAGTTCTCTATATTCGATTCCCTCCTCTCTTTTATTCTTTCAGGAGAAAGTACGTTCAATCTTTTATTGCATTGTATTATTCTACGTACGAATTTCTTCATCTTTGATTTAAAGACAGTATGATTTATCTCGTGGTATTACTTTGGCTAAAGATATTTTTTGGCATTAATTTTCTTTTGATTTCACGAAAAAATAAAATGTCTTTCGAGTCTGTATCGCCTTACTACCTTAATTTCGCTCCGGTTTCCGTAGTTAAAATTGATATCAATTGACTTAATCAAAGGGCTCCACAGTCTAGTGGTTAGAGCGTTGGACTCATGTCCGCGTGGTCCCGGGTTCAATTCCCGGCTGGAGTCCCACTTTTCGGCGTCCACCCAGCGTCGTGAGGCAAATTGGAGAGTCACGTGAATGAAGACGTGACGGTCACACTCGGTCTGGTAAGCCCCTGATACCCCTGTTCGTGGTTAGGTACGCACAGTGCTGACCACACAGCCGTTACTCAGGTGGACTTAGTTCCATCAAACATGGACAGATGGCGTTGGGGCAGGCTCAGGGCCTATAGGCTTGTTACGCCAGTTTTTTTATTTATTATTATTATTAATCAAATAAATTTCGTACGAATATAGATATGTAACTACCATTGCTATTACTTTTTTTTTTTTTTTTTTGCACCTAATTAATATCATCAACTGATTACTCTTCGCTTGTACATTTTAACGGTCGTTATTCCGTCCATCTTCACAACTGAGAGGGTGACAAATGAAATAAAGGTATAGTTAAAATCGAATAACAGCATACCTTGAGAGTGGTGCTGCGAATTTCTAAGTAGTTAAGCTTCCACAGCTTTGTCATGTTAGGAAGGACTTCTCGGACCTCTATGTCGCCATGCCAACAAGGGATTTCCCCAAGAATTTTTAGACTCACTTGTATCTTTTGTCAAGTTCTAAATTTTGTTTTTATTATTTCTTGTCACATGACAGAGATCTTCATGAAATTTCGATCAATATTTGAAACGTTGTTTGTATGGGAAAACGCTACAAATTTGTGCTTATCGCGAATTAAGTTAATTTCGCGAAAATATAACTGTTGTTAATCATAATCATATGATTAGTTCATATACCACAAAGTTCGTTGTTCCTGCGGTTGTTGTTGATGCAGGAATAAGGTAGCTATGAGATATTTGAAACAGAAACCGCTGTAACGATACGCTTGGTGTAAAATCCGTATGCAAAGGCCGAAGAGCAATAGGAAATGACTAAAATGAATTTGGCTAGTTATTTTTACAAACCATTAACAATGTATGTAAACTCGAATACAATGAGGTTTGGTAAAATGCTAGCGATTGTTGTAAATTTTTACAGATTACTTTTTTGCTGTATCCTCCTCCCTTATATTAAAATGAAGTTGTTCACTTTCCTTGAACTTAGCACCTTAAGAACTATCTTAAAAGAACTGGCGTCGTTCAGTTGTCCATAAATTGGTTGAAAATATGTCAACGTTGGTGGAGTAGACTTGTTGCTGGTTCATGGACAATTGACTAAATCTCTCTTTTATTCCATGGCCTAGATAATTTGCTGCGGTGGTTCTCAGTGATGAGCAATGAGCATTGCTGCTACAAAGACTGTTTAAATTATTGAAATGTTGTGTAGTTTCGTTTTCAGTTCCATGTGTGTGTGGCGTGTTAAAGTAGTTAAGCTTCCACAGTGTTGCCAAACTATGTAACTATCAATCGTTGACATACGTCCTGAGTTAAGAGGAAAGTCCAATTTTCTGGAAATGCTTCTAAACAAACAGACGATATAAAACGTGTTGTACCTGATTCCCCAAAAAACGTAACCAAAAATTAATGACACACCCGAAATGGATCAAATACAGGAAAATATTCAAGAAAGAAGTGCTACCCATATCAAAATATTCCTATTGGGAAATCTAATGGGGGAAATTAGGGTAAAAGTGATTTTTGTTGAAAAAGTTCCTTTTCCCACCCAACTTTTTCTACTATTAAATTGCATTCGGAAACGAGTCCAAAGAGATCGTTTCTTCTCTTTCTACCACAATTAGTTCATGAGATATTGCCAATAATACACTCGCAAAAATAGTTCATATTGTTAAAACAGCGGGCGGGAAAATGGGGCTGAAAGTAACGGTCGATCTTTTTGAACTCATCTCATCTCAGAGCGCACTTTAATAGTATAAAATTGCCTGTGGTTTCTACTATTTATAGTACTGGGGAAAATATGGGAAATGGGCTTTAAAAAAGAAATCCCTTTTCTCCTAACTTCCCCCATAAAATTTATCTAGGAATTTCCCGATGTGTGCAATATGTCTTTCTTCAAAATTTTGCTGCTTCTGGTCCATTTCGGGTTGCGTAGTTCATTTTTTACTCTCTTTTTTTTAACTTATGGCTTGTACACTCACAGTTATGAAATTACGACAAGCTATAACTCACTAACGGTTGTGAATCGGGTACATGTTTACATAAGAGGTTTTGTTTAGAATCAAGAGTACTATCACCTCCAGAAATATTAAGACTTTCCTCTTGACATCCTGTGTAGTAACTCAGCTATCTAACCCACAAAATCTTCTTTATCCTTTAACCTCCATTACGAGATAGTACTTTTTAAAAATATTTGATTTGGCGTAACTGATTAGTATCTATTCTACTTCCTCGCCAACCGATTACCTCCTCGTTAAGTTCATTATCTTCGGGAATTTGTCTTTGTAGGAATTCCTTCGGGTTTTGAACAACCTAAAAATCCAAATTAATTTTAGTTGAATCAATAATAATGGGAATCTGAACAATTAGTTGAGAAGTTTATAAGCATTTTTTTAATTACAGCATTTTGTGCAGTCATTTGCCTGGTTTACATGATTTTTTTTTCAACGGAAGTTTCTCGGACAAATTTTAACAGTATAGATGTCTCTGGTGATGCTTTACATGTGTTCCAAAAAGAACATCTTTATCGTAGAAACTTTGGCCATGAATTTCCCAGCCGATTCCTGCGCACGGGAGCTTTGGGGTTCGGGGACTCCTTATGCTTACATTACATGGACTTTTATTAGACCTCATGTTTTATCTGGTGGAGACCCATGTTTTATTCCAAATACATTCTGAGAGGGAGAGCTGTTGAACTAATTGAATTGTTGGCGGCATGCTTTCTGATTTGGTTGAGTAGGTACCCATTGAGACATCAGCAACACGTATGGATGATTATGGAAACTGTACCAGATCCAGTACCTAGCTTACGACATGACTCTTGACTTTATCATGGGTTTAACCTTTCGGTACATTTTGTAAGAAATATGCCTTGGCAGGACACCCGGTGTGAGAATCATCTTCAATTAACTACTGACTTACTTAGTTTTGCTTGCTCCAAACAATCTTACAGTGTGAAGGTGAATCATCACCAATTCACCATATAAGACAATCTGATGGTTTTCTTTAGACTTCTTCAGTTCCTTTGTAAGTACCTTGATGATAGAATGATACCCCAAATTTGTTAATTTCTTCGTAGATTCGCAAGTAGATGTGGTTGTCATCCTTCCCCTCCTGGTGGACCTGGAAGTTAATGCGTGTTATATCCGTAGTCAAGTTCGTAATACAAATACATCAGATCGAGTGGGGAAAAAATCTATAGAAACTTTCTTTACGGTCATAGCAATTATTGAGTATTTGTGTTGTTACAATACACAGAACATTAACTTCTAATATGGCATCTAACATTAGCAGAAAATTTACAGTACTAACCAGATATCTTCAGATGCTTATTAGTAGGACCTTTATGGTCTGTCTTCCAAGATTTTCACACTTGGTAATCAACAGTATTTAAACAGCTGTTAGTTTGCGGTAACTACCCGTAGCCTCTTTTGTTACTGTTGAGGGAATACTTTTATAGCTTTGGAATTTGAGAAGTTACTAGTTAGATCCATTCGTTAACATCGATAGCAAACAATCTTGAATCTTCTATTCTTTTTCCCCTCGAAAGGAAATTTTTTTCTCTCTAAGTTGGCAATCTTTGTTTGGAAATCATAGTGTTTGCTCCCTAAGTCCATTGCATCGTTTGTCTTCATTCTAGGCCATAACAGAAGGGATCTCTCGCTGGAAAATCTAGGCGAATACTCTCTCTCTCTCCCTCTCTCTCTCTCTCTCTCTCTCTCTCTCTCTCTCTCTCTCTCTCTCCATCTCTCATCTTAAAGAGTCGTGGTTCCTTTCTATGGCCGGTTTCCTTATGATCATAAGGATTTCCTGTTGCAGAACGAGCTGGAAAAATAAAGGAAGTGAAGACTGAAGGAGAAAAAGAATAGAAGAAGGAAGGCGAGAAAGAAGAGGAAAAAAATATTGTATATTAGAAAAACAGTCATTGATTCTTCCGCATAAGTGTTTCGGATTGTTCTGGGAATAACGGAGAAGTTTTTGGTGGTTTGTGCAAGAAGCGGAAAGGAAAGGACAGCTAACTTTTGGGAGGAAGCCTGGCAGGTTATCAATCACTGATGTAATTCATTTCTAATGCGTTACAAACTTCTTATTAGTTCTGCAAATTGTATGCTATTAAAGATACAGATTCATTTAAGACTGTTATACCTTATGATGATAGTGGGTTTCAAATGTCAAACGTTTGATGTCGTTGCTCAACGTTGTCATATTCTGTCTTCTTTCATATTATTCCTCATTCTCTGTCGTTTTGTTGTTCTTTTGTTGCGGGAAGAACATTATCCGTATGTCAACCTTGTTTTGTGATTACTAATTACTAACTGCTAGAGGCTTGTCAGTCGGTTTCGCCGTTGCCACTGTCATCTATACAAAATAGTCACTGTCTTCATTAGAGTCTTGTTAAGTTTTCTAGAAAAAAAGAAAAGTTCTTAAAATTTTGTCACGCCCTGCTGTTTTTCCTATGAAGTCTCGTCTTTTCTAATTTTTTAGTGTGTTGTAGAGAAACAGAATTACCCGTCTTCAGTTGTTTCGTAGCCATAAGTTATTTGAACAGTCATCGTCACAAACCAAGTCAAAACTTGGAAGCGAAAAAAAGGAGAAAGAGAGAAGGAAGAAAGGAAGTAGGCGTAGTACTTAATTTCCGGTGTCTCAGGTAAGGAATTCTTTCACTGTTACATTTCAGAAACACTTGACATAGGAACCTCAGAACAATTACTTAGAAGTGATACTGGAAAATTAAATAACCTTCTGTACACGCCTGCAAGGGACAGAGCAACTTGAGCAGTACCTCAACTCTTTTTTTCTGTCTATTTTTTCTGTAGGAATGGGTCTCAATGTCGATACTACTACATTTGCAAATACAGAAAACAATTTGTTCATCTGTACTTGGTATACACACCCTGAGAAGCATCCAGAAATTTCGGAATCCAAGTCGTAGCTGCAAAAATTATTACTTTATATCCAAAATACCACTGCACAGAGGCGCAAGGTTTCAGGATCTACAAGAAATTATTGAAATACAAAAATAAGAATTTCTGATCAGGAATTACGTACTGAAGAAACGCCAACCCACGATAGCCACGGAAAAAGTACATAAAAGATGTACAAGGTCAATAGTAACAATGTGTCAACGTTAGCTAGTGGGATATGACATTTGAACCCTGTTGCACATACACATGTTAAAACTGTCGTGGTAAAATAGAGAGAAGTCAAATGCTCAAAACTTCCGAAATGAAGCCCAACGTACACGGCGCGATACACGCATTTTATATACAGATAATAGTGCAACATTGCATACCAGCATATTATTTTTGTTTTGAAAGTCTGCCTCTATAAAGTTGGCAGCACTTTGTCAGTTTTATTGAAAGCTGCTCAGACGGATGTCGGTCGCAGATGGTTTGAAATCTGTTTGTTCCATCTCTTCTTCTTTGCTTTGTACTCGGCATCATCGAAAAGGAAGACGGGGGAGGAATACACACCCTCCGGGGTCAGCTCTCTACAAAAGATGCAGAGAAGTCTCTGGTTGCTCCCTTTATCAGAGGATTTTATGCCTCGCTACGCTCTGAAGATCTCTTCCTTTTTTTCTCTCTCTCTCTCTCTCTCTGAAGCCTACTTGCTCTCATCTCCAAATACATTCTCCGGAAGATGATGAAGAAAAAAAAAGTTTTGTAGAGAGACGGTTTTCACAGGACAAAGCTAACTAATGCAGATTTCATGCTTTGTCTATCCCTCGCCCGAATTTTCTGCTGATACACAATTTTTTGTTGCTTATTTCTCACCCAAGAGGAAAATGTGTTACATAATAAGATGGGAACGTGAATTAGTGTGGTTTTTATTGCGCTGAAAAGGCTGGAAAAGGAACAAAATTGCTCGCTTGCTCTCTCGTTTGCCCTCAGAAAAAAGAGCATTTTCATTTATTTATCCAATGAAAACTACGAGGTCCCAAAGCTATGGTCTTTAAATAGTTATTCACAATATATATATAACATGATATTCAAATGTTAATTCTGTACGTTTTTATCGGACTTCGAAGTTCCGAGATTGAATCGAAAATAATGTTGAAGTGCAGTTTGAATATCAATACGAACATTTTGTCACTGGGCCATTTTAATCAACCTCTTAATCTTGACCGTGGCATATATCAGTTAGAATCAGGTGGTAGGTTGCTTGGTTTGTTTTTTTAGATCTCTTTTTCACAAGGATGCTTTCAACTCATTCGTTTTTATATATCGGAGCTCAGCGATCAGTTTCTCATCTTTACAATGTCCTCCACAGCACTTCGTGAAAAGAGAAAAGAAGTAAGCACTTGCTTATTTGTTTACTGTACTATTTGTACGCTTGATTTGCAAAAGAAACCTCAAATAAAAATGTCGGCAAATGTTGTGGGTTTTGGCACCTGCACACATGATGTCGATTAGCTGAGACCTGAAGATGACTTTATATTCATATTTCGGTGAAAACAAGACTATCAATCCCCAGTGGGGTAGTCTGTAGTAGAGTAGAAGTGGCACTAATAGTACCAAAAATGTACTAATAATCTATAATATAGTTTGAAGGAACTACTAAAATTTGCTGTATTTTTGTTATCCCCGCCAGGGAGCCATGTCTTTTAATTTTTCAGGATAAAATAATGCTAAAGGTAAGGGTAATGCAAAGAATCAAGATTAAGAATTTATCCCTGCCATTTATTTGCTTACGCAACCCTTAAAGTAACACACTGGTAATCATATAACAATTTGAGAAAAAAAAAACTAAAAAAAAACGAACTTCCAAAACTAATAAATTATCAAAATACTCTGCAGGAGACCAAAAATTCCTCGCTTACCACCTATGCACTCACATGTTTAGGTATGACATTGTTAGAAATAAAAAAGGGTCTAATTAAGGTTTTGTGCAAAAAAAAAAAAAGAAAAGAAAAGAAAGAAAGAAAGAAAATCAAACGACTTACTCAAATGTAACCACAGTTGGTGGACACTGGCCGTACAGTCTCTTTTCCTTCTGTCCTCCAGATCGGTCTATCCATGCACTTTTGAAGCGAAGATAATTGGAAACAAAACAAGTTCCCTGTCGCTGGTAGGGCAAAAATATGTTACAACGCACTTAGATATCTTTACTCCATTTGATGAACTACATTTAGATAAGTAAATGACTGGATAGACGTAGATTGGAGGATAATTTTCTATGTTCGTAAAGTTACAAAACTTAAAAACAAAATAAGCATACATTCTCCTATAGCATACAAAAATTATCCTAACACAATGACATTGAATAAAATAATCGCATTATATTACACATGTTAGAAAACTTGGGTATTTTGCTGCCAAAAGTTTCCTCGTGCTATACGCTGTTAAAGTCGTCTGCTACTGAGAATTGTGGGGGTCGCCATATTGGCTTTAAACAAACGGTTGTCTAGGAAACCTGCCATTTGATCTCGATAGGATTTTGAGAGATGTTCTGTAATTAGAAACATCTTAACTGATATTTGTTATTATTTACTTACTTCAAAGTTCAGTTGATAAATAAAAGTATAAAATATTTACGGATCTAATGAAATGTTAGAAGAAATATCGTATTTAATCTGACAATCAACCTGTTGCATTATAGCAATGGCGTTATCTTATTACGCGTTTGTAAATTTTTTGCAAAGATGTAAGTAATATTGTTAAAGTCACTGTATAGTGGAGCATTCCCCCCCCCCCCTAAATGGAGTAAAAGAAAAATCACCATGTCCGAATTTGCAAGGAAATAACGGAATGAAACATACAAAGACGTATTTAGGGGTGAGTCCAAGGGGTCCGACCCTCTCCAAATTCAGAGTTTTGGGCAGAATTAATATAATTGTATGCATAATTATATACATTTCATGCCCTAACACACCTTTGAAGCCCCACACCTTTGAAGCCCTCCTCCCTCCCCGAAAACCCGCGGATCCTCCTAAAACCAACTTCTGGATGGATAACTGTCTGCCCAAACACACAGTCTACATTACCTTGGTACACGCGAACATTTACAGGTAACATCCTCCACTTTGGTGAAGATACGAGCAGATGAATCGCCTATATTATACTCACTGAGTACAAGAACTAAGCATTTTTTTTTATTATTATTTCATGTATAGATCACTTTTTTTTTTTTAGTTTAAATATCAGTAAATTATCAGATCACTTTTGTTACACCCATACAGTGTTCTGGAACACTGTTTCCAGTGTTTTGAAACAAGCCATAATAGAGGTCAGGCATGGCCAACAGAAAGGGTGTGGGCTGCACACGGCCCGTCATGTAATTTGTGAGGCCCGCGATAAGATAAAAACTACAGTAAATTATAATATATTTACTTTAAAAGCTTATAATTACAATCAAGTATTTGAATTTAAATATATTTGTAGCCTTGAAGCACCTAAGACTGTAAAAGAATACCGGAAGGAGTTGGCCAGTGCCTAAGTTGAAGGTACTATCCCAGCAATTGTTTAGTGTGGCTAAAGACAAACCCTGGGGAAAAAGACCTGTCAGGATAGTTGGCCGCTGGGATCACAATCATGTATTCTACGAATATATTATTCCAATAGTAAAATGATTTTACAAAGATAGCAATGAAATGCATCGATTGCCTTGAAAAACTACAGAGTTTATTTTTATTCAAGTTATTTCTAAAAGTGTGCGCCCCGTCATCATGATATAGTGGCCCTCGTAAAGGAAGAAGTTGGCCACGTAATAGAATAGAATAGAAAAGTAACTTCAGAATAGAAAAGTAATTTCAAATCAAACATAGTTTTCTTTCGGTAATATAATTATCCGCACCGAGGTTCAGAGAAGTATGAAGTATTATTAGCTATTGCAAATGCTAATATTGTGCCACATGTATTCAAATATACAGCTTTATCGTAACTAACACTGTTACATAAGTCTCAGAATTCAGTATAGTTTATTTCAATACATGGAATCTCCCCTTGTAATTATTTTCTAGATTCATACAAAGTAGTTATGTTGTAGGTAAACATATTAACTAACTAACTCTATGGCTTATGGAACTCGCAAGTTCATCGCCGCAGTAACAAACGTTCGCCATTGGATTCTATCCTGGGCAGTATCAAGCCAGTTTTCATCACGAACACCTACTTCTCGAAGATCTCTTCTAATATTGTCCTCCCAACGACGTCTCGGTCTTCCCAATGGCCTCTTTCCATCGGGCCTTCCAACCAGGATAGAATATAATCTTCGTTTTTCCCCCATCCGAGCTACATGCCCTGCCCACCTTAGTCGTCTCGATTTCATTATTTTTACAACATCTGGTGAATCGTACAGTTCGTGGAGTTCTTCATTATGCAGTCTCCTCCACTCTCCAGTCATCTCGTCCCGTTTCGGCCCATATATCTTTCTCAAAACCTTATTTTCAAATACACGTAATTTATTTTCATCTGCTAGGGTCGTACTCCAACTTTCGCAACCGTAAAGTATTACCGGCAGAATAACAGTTCTGTATATTTTTAATTTCAATTTCCTTGATATTAATCGCGATGTTAGAAGTTTTTGGACTGAGTAGAAACATGCGTTCCCCGATACTAAGCGACTTTTTATTTCTTCCGTGACCTCATTTTTGCTTGTTACGTATGCTCCCAAGTATTTAAATTTGTTTACTTTCTCTATGACCTCATCCCTAATTCTTATGTTTTTAATTCCTTCCTTCCCTGTGCTTCGGCTTGATATCATGTATTTTGTTTTATTTATGTTTACCTGTAGACCTATCTCATCGCACGCTTCTACTAAGACATCGGTGTTGCTTTGTAGTGCATCTATATCGTCCCCTATTAAATCTACATCATCCGCGTATACAAACAGTTGATTCAAACCATTCAATGATAGTCCCTTTTTGTCCCCTTTAATTTTTAAAATCGCATATTCTAACGCAAAGTTAAACAATA
>JAGDQP010017160.1:1354-24467 GCA_022664845.1 Lepisma saccharinum
AAAATAAGGAAAACAAGTTTACATTATCAATACTCATACCGTACCGACTCTTTATATTGAGCGTGATTATTATAATAAATAAGGTATAACAAAAAAGAAAATTTCTTCACGACTACCAAACCATTAAGTTATTTTACTAAAATAACTCTAACCAGAACAGTAGTAGTAGATGATTATGATGATAGTAATAATAATAATAATAATAATAATAATAGGGGGGGGGGGTATTCAAAATATACGAAATTTATTATTTTTTCCGTCAGATTGATACTGAAATTTACGAAAATCAAAAATGTCAAATTAACAGTATTTTTTTTTACACGCCATCCTGTAGATTTGCGCGAGGAATAGGCTTTCTATGTATTGCTAGATTACTTCTTCTTCAATCTTTCTTTTCGGCAATTCGGAAGCCTGAAAATTCAACTGTTGCAAGATTTGATATTTCAACCACTGTGAACAAATAAAGACAACTTTTGTAGTTTTCTCTTCTTCGAAATGAATTATAAAACAGATGTTCTACTGCTCATTGGAAGATTTTCTGTAAAATACACATTTTCCGAAGAGTCCCAATTAAGGTATCTCACTAGTACTTTTTTTCAACAATAAGTTGCTAATCAAATAAAGGTGAAGATGTCCGCTCTGCGACGTGCAAGTGCCGTGAACGATACATGGGGGATGTGGAGGCAGCGCTCCACATATTCTTGACCTACGGCAAGAAGTGAGGTAGGATGGTTAGTCCCACGCTCGACCCCCTTTACCTCCCAAAGTGCCCAGGAATACCAAAGACACCTGGATCTCAATCTGATAGAAGGTTGAGTGCACCTCAGAGCGCCAGGCATGGAAGCACTGGAAAAAGGTCTCCATCGTTCTGGCCGGGATTTGAAAACGGGCAGCTCAATTCGTAGTCATACTATTTTCAATCGCTTTATTCTTTTTTCCATTTTAACTTGACAAAATTAACAAAAGAATTACTACACTGTAAAATCCTAGAAATTAAACGTACCTTTTAATTTGTTAAAAAAATAAACGTATTTCATAGATGAGCACTCATAAATATCATTGGCATAAAATAACCTTAGCATTTATATGAAAATCAAACAATTTAAAATCAACCATTATTTGACCTGATTTGCTACAGGCCAACGTTTCCAGTCCAGCGATTTCCCGTAGAGAATGAAAATTTTCCATTTCAGTAGATTTTTTTCTTATGTTTTTTATCGTGTGTTAGTATGTTATCTCTCATGTAATAAAACTAGTTTGTATGAACATGTTTATGCAGTTATTTCATGTCAAAACATAACAGCTTGCGACATAACTTCTCTCGATTTCCCTAAAATCTGACAGCATGACTAAATTCAGATAACGGATACAACCAGAAAAAAGTTGCACGATTGGCATAACGCTGCAAAACTCACTTTTAAAAAAAGCGAAAGACTTCTAAATTTGTTAGTTCACCTATCTTTTCAAAAACCATACAAAAAAATAATTAAAAAATAATCTGACTCGCGCTCACCAAACAAATTCAGAAAAGTCATTTACTGATTGATCATTTGCAAAATTCTGAAGTTAAGTTGCACCTGTAGTAAAAATACATTGGGACTGGTGTCATTTGAATTTGAATTTAATTTTTAAGGCCTTTAGGCAACTTTGGCTTAGACCAGATGGATGATGATGAAATAAATTGGTGGAATAAAGAAAGTGGGAGGAAACGAAAGAACCCCGAGAAAACCCACACACAAGGTGTTTGTCCACCACAAAGTCCACATGGTATGAGCAGGGATCGAACCGACGACCCCTGTTACCAGAGGTGAGCGATCTACTTAAAAATAGGTTTTTGCTGCAACATTGAATTCTTCATGACAAAACCTCGTAATGCGACTTTTGAACTTAAATACCTACAAATGATTTCATTCCTTCTTTTAGAGGAGAGGATATTTTGAATAGTTGGATGGTTTGAGTTACATCGTAAAAGATGAAGTTCATACTTTGTATTTACTAATATTAGTATGTTTCCTACCCAGCATTCCAAGGTTCTACATTCCTTAATCTTTACAGCATTTGAAAAGTACAGGCCGTCACGTCTTAATTTTTATTTCTATAGCTATTGTAGAAGCTAGCGGCCAAGGGCATATACTGTACATGACTAGTGGGACTGAGGAAAACTGGTCAGTGCGGGGTAAGTGGGACTCAACCCCATGCGATCTCCTCAATGCTTATCCGAAGCAAGTGATCGAAGCCACTGGACCACGAACGTTGGGTGATTCTAACATTAGAACTCAGGACGAAAAAAAAAAACTCTACTCTCTAAGTACCTTGTTTACAGATGTTTAGCTATGAAAATGAACTTAGGATTAGTATTTTCATGTTGGAAAATGTCGGGTGTAAAGAACAACGGGAAAAAAGTGCTACGACACGTTAATCTGTTCCAAAAAGGAAGTCTAGACATTTCTATCAACATCAAAGGAGAGCCCAACTGTAAACTTACCAGTTATACAAAAGCTTCCCACCCATTGTGTAGCCTTATTAGTGACAGTTCCATCTTGTTGCATGGCAAAAGCGATTATGTAACTACCTTTGCAAGCAATGAGAAAAAACACGTCTGAATCATCATCATTGGTTAGACCTATAAATTTAGACACCTGAATTCTATCACTATCAGACCACACATCACTCACAAAGCTATATAACCATTCATCTGCAGTATCGTTTTTCTCAATTTTGAAGAGTTTTATTCTGCCAGAAATATCTCCCACAAAAAGAAAACCTGAAAAACAACACAAAACTGCAATGAATCACCTGGAAATACTATTTGTTTTGTATGTGTAATAACACTTGAACATATACGAGGGCTAGTCAATAAAGAATGAGAATGAATTTATTATTCATAATGGAGGAAGTAAGGATACTATTCGCGACAGGTACGGATGTGAATTAATTGCTGTGGAAACTGAAGAATGCTGCATGCAGCTGGCAAAAGTGAATGACTGATGTAGTAGTAGACGATTTCGCCTCTACGCTGCAGTGCTGCTCAAGATGGGAGCCAGCGCGACAAGAACAACAACTGACATTAAAATTTTGAGTGTGTGTGAAGAAATCCGCCATAGAAGCATGCTAACTGTTCCTGCAGGCTTACAGGGAAAATGCTCTGCCACAGTGAAACGCATTTCGAGGGTTCAAAGAGTTCAAGAAAGGCTGTGTTTCGATCACAATCGTGTACGTGGTAGATATCAAAGCTGCCCCTGGGCAACTGTTTACTACCTGGCACATATTTTTACATCTCCCATGACAGGGCCTTCACTATTCTCCACAAGCACTTGCACATGAGATGTGTGTGTGCGAGGCAAGTCCCGAGGGTTTTTTACAGCTGTTTCCTAATATTCTGTCAAAAGAAACAGAATGTGTGTGCCCAACCCTCCACAGTCCAAACAGTTCCCAATTACTTTCAAGGCGGGAAAATGTCAAAAGTTGGGTTCTACCACGTATTACAGAATTGGCAGGCCCGTTGCGACCAAGTATAGTCAACTTGATGGGGGCTATTTTTAAAAGGGACCATATCTATCTGGACCCTGCCTAATGTATATTGTGAGTAATATTATTCACGTTCTTTATTGACTAGCCTTTGCACTTTACAAAATAGATCAAACTTTTCATAGTATATATACAGCATTCAACTATTACTAATAATGCTTTTAGCAGAATTTAATATATTTACAACACTTCAAATTCGACTTAAGTTATTTGTGTATGTGTGTGAAATGTACTTCTTTAAGAGATTACCACAAGTACTTATTTTGCAACTCAATGTTACCATTATATGCTGATTTTATCCCATCTTTACGACATATACAATGAGTGAAATAACGAAGACGACGGCTAAAAGGAAAAAAAAAAAAAAAAACAGGTCGATCGATATACGAGAGGGGATCGTAAAGTTTTAATTATCACTCGGAGTTATTGATCTGTGTGTATGAAATTTTGCCAGTGTATCTAGTGGTCCTTACGTACATGACGGAGAAAAAATTAAATCCTTGTGTCCATTCATTGCTTCACACGTTGTACTGAATGTCAGTAATCTGCAAGATGGAGGAGATTGAGACTCGCAGCGAGATAGAGTTCCTGCATTTTAAGGTGAATAGTACCCGGCAAGTTCATGATGAAACGATGGCTGTTTATGGTAATAATTTTCCGTCACATGACACTGTTGTAAGGTGGAAAAGTAATTTCCAAACTGGCCACATGTCCGTCACAGACGAGCAAAGGACTGAAAGACCATCACGCACGGACGATGCGACCACAATGAAGAAAATTATGGATTTCTCCTGGAAGATCAGCGAGCAACCATCCCAATGATCGTCAAGGAAACTGGACTTCGTTATGGTAATGTGTGGAAAATCATTCACGACCAATTACTCATGTCTAGGGTGACTGCACGGTCGGTTCACCAAAGGTGTTGGTTTCCATACGGACAATGCATTAGCCTAGTCAAGTCGCGGTTGATAAATCAAGGTACTGTGGCTTTGAAAACTTGCAGTTTTTTTCTCTCTCCTCTCGATCTCGCCGTAAGTAGCTTTTTGTTGTTCCAAGAGATGAAAAATCCATTGCGGGTTAGGAAATTTAACGAAAAATTGACGTAATTCAACTAGTAGGACTGATTTTCAACGCAATCTACATACTTCTACAATGACAGCCTGCGGAAGGTCAAGAAAGGGCACAAAGAGTTCATTTTTTCTCCGTCATGTACATAAAAACCACTAAATACACTGGTAAAATTTCATACACACAGCTCAATAACTTCCGGGTGATAATTAAAACTTTCGATCCCCCTCGTAGGTTGTCTTTACATGCTTAAAATTTTTCTCAGGTTTATGTTGAGAAGCCTTTATCTTGTGGGATGTAATTACCTTCTTTTGTAAAATTAGAAAATATGGGTTACGTCCTTGCGACGATCTGAAGTTCACAGCCAAATTGTGCTTATAAAAAACGTCCATCCTTTATACTTGGTTATGGCTTCTTTTTTATATTCAGAACAAAGAACACGCCCATTCAAAGCTATCAAATTTTCTGTGAGATCGTGTGATGTGGGAGGAAGAATACTTTTTGAAAAGAGGTAAGTATTTTGGAAAATCTATTGTTACATATTTTTCTTAGTATAAAAGAAAATTTTATACGTGTGTTGGAGAAACGGGAGAAGAAATTTCTCAGGAAGAATTTATTCTACCCACACAAAAAGAAAAAAGGTTTGCTCACAACTCTTCCCAGAACGCCACCAGAACATATAAAAGAGATTTTAAATGGAGACACGGTATAGGTAACCATAGGCTAACCACAAAAACTGTGAATAGCCGTAATGTAATTTCTTACCTGAACATTTATCGACAGGTTTCCATAACAGTGTTGTTATCCTTCTCAAGTCTGTTGGAAAGTTAACGACAATCTCTAATCTTTCTAGTTTAGATCCCACCATTGGCTCAATGCTACACACAACAATGTCACCTGATCGCTGTCCCATACATACAAAACTCCTCGCTACACCTTCAATCTCCATCATATGACTCCACGTTATTGCTAGAATTACCAAAATAAACACGCTTGTCAGATATCGATATTAAAATAACTTTCTAAAAACTACATAGGATAGCTAAAACAAGTTAAAGAACAGTAATAAAAATCCGACAAAATTTATTTCGAACAACAAATAAGAAGGGTTACCTTTTACCCTTATAATAAGACGTTTGCACTTACGAAGATACAATTCTAGTTTGGCTGAGAATGAAACAGATTAAGAGAGGGTACAACTTAGGAGGAGAACATCCGTATTACTAACGGAATGTTGTATTACAACCCTTTATGGTTGCATCTTACATGCAGCAGGGACAAACAAACCAGAACTCAAGATCAAAAATCGAAATGAAATGTAGTTTTCAGTTCAGCTCAGCTTGTTTCTCTCTTAACGTAAATAGCACATATAGTCCAAAATAACATGAAATTCGGAACATAAAAATAACATGAGGATGTAAACTCAGTCGAGTTGTCACACCACAGAATCTCATGCTTAATTTAAATGATGCTTTTATCGACCGAGAAAAACAACCCATTCTTTAATATACAAATAAGGAAAATTTATGTGGTCACAATCAGATTACTAAAGAAAAATCATACAACCAGAGAACATCCACGCTTAACCACAGTACCTTCTAGTTTTAACCCCCCAAAGACTCCCACATGTACTGACCCTCATTCTACTAAATACAAAACTTAAACTTATTTAGAACCTTTTGAGAGAATCAAATTACTCTCCCTCTGCCTTTACAGTTTAAGCCTTGAAGACCAGCTCAAACCAAGATTCCAGAGGGCGAAGGTTACTGTGGAGAGTCTATACAGCATGGCGCTCTATCCGGCAATGTCATATTTGAATACTCATCATGTGACCTTATTCGTATTTAAAATATAATTTGTGAGTATACTAGATAAATTAACTCTACACATAAATTTAGCGAGTTTCATGGCTTACGTATTATTATTCCAAACTTAACGTTCCAATAAGAACCAGTTACTCCGGTGCATGTACCCGCAGGTACAAATCCGGACTGGAGATTGAACGCAGTAATTTTAGCTGAAACAAAAGCTCTAGATCCCATTCTCAGCTAATTAGATCGTTTAGGACGATAATAATTCAAACAAACAAGAACAAATAATCCAACATAATATAGCAGCGAAGGCCGTTGACTACGAATCGGCACTGGGGAGGCCCTAGGAATTGACCTTGATCTTACACAGAGTCGATGAGCACTCTTTCGGGTGGAAAGGATGGGACAGGTTGCGGCCAAAATCTTCGTTTGCGTACCACTCCAACACTCTCCTGGTGAAAATGGAAAAAATACCTGGTAAATATCACTCAGGATGGTGCTAATGTAAGCCACTGGACTATGGGAAATAGGTATATAGTTCTCTCTTTCTACTTACTGGATCATTGAAATATTTAGAAGCCTTATCCCATTACTTCCTGGACATTCGAAATCGCTGTTTATTGTTGGATTGTTTTGGAAAGAACTGTTACGAATCTCGGTGCCAGGAAGAGAGCGAGCGTCTAATGGAAGATGAAGTGAACCCGCTCTACGGAATAGTGACCAGTGTTCATGCATTTTTTTAAATTTACTATAAAGATATTCCACCACAACTTCAAAGAAAGAGTTACTCAGTCCAGCATTCGCATACTACGCTCTATTGTGTTCATGGTATATTTAAAAAAGGAATAAAATGCTAAAACTGTTACCCATTAGCAAGGATTGGTTAAATTATTTTTATGAATTAAAGAAAATTACACTGAGCTTGAAATTACTACATACGGAAAGTAAAGTCGATAACGCAGTTGAACGCTGCCAAAAACGGAATAATTGTTATATTTACTTGAACGAAGGAATGTCAGGTGCCCGAAACAACAGACTCAAATAAGCGTTTGACTCTTCTTTTCGGAGAATATGTAATTCATATACTTTCCATATCGCGATTGTCAATTGCGGAAGTTATATTTTTGTCTACAAAAGACTTTTTGGCAGCAATTTCTTTTGTAAGTAAACTGCTCTCCGTGTATCAGGCCTAGAGATTTTGTTTTAAAATTCATTATGATATGAGTGTAATTAGTGCAAGAGTACCTTTGACGTCTGCTAGAAAACAGATGATAAACTATTATATACCCAGCACCCGTGCTGTATGGTTACGGTAGTGGGCCTGGGAATTGCAGTGGGGAGGCAGACAAGTCCTGATGGCGACCCCCTACTAACAGAACTTTTCAGAAGTTCTCAGTTTCACCAGTCGAATGCCGGTATCATATCTACATAACAATCATCTGGTTAGCCAAATTCAACAGTTCTGAGGGATACCTTTTCTGCAACAAAATCTACAAGGCCAAATAAATAGATAGACGCATTCAATATAAGGTACAAAATTACACACTAGTTGCAAGTATATTTTTTGCTGCTTCAATGTACTGAACATCTGCAACTGGAGGAACATTACTAACTTAATATTGCATTCAAAGCATGACTTCAACGTTAATATAAAATATACTCAGCACAAAAGAAAACTGGCTAAATGGCCCTCATGAATAAAATTTAACGTTTCTTGTGTTTATTCACATCTCCTCAACCTTCTCAACACCCATCAGATTCAACTCTAAACACGCATAAATTTAAGCAGGGGTGCAGAAAGAGAAACAAAGTACAAAATAACTCTGTACCCCCTCAAATTTTACTTTTACACCCTACACTCCTCACCCTGATTTGAAAGTCTTAGATAAACCGAAGAATAGTATCAGTTCTTACCTGTTGTCTTTAATGCATATGCTCTCTCCTGTAGTTCATCAAAATAATCTTTTACTAAATTGCTACATGGTTTTCTCCATGACTGCCTTAAATATTCTCGCCACAACTCCGATAAATTAGCAACATCAATCCATTGATTCTTTCTTGGTGTATGAATAGTTACAGCACCATAATTTGTTAAAGATGCCAGCAAACATCTTAAATGAAGAGAGAAATCTATTACATTCCTTACATTTAAGTTTACAGTTGATGGAAAAAAACAAAAACATTGTGCAATTACTAATTGATGAAAGAAGTACCTGCACCATATATACGTTACAAACACAATGTCATGTTATGTATTCAGTATCCTCGGATGAGCTAATACTACAGTCACTTCCTTCAATCACTGTCGGAGTCCAATAATGATGTCTACTACGTCCGGCACTACACCATCTCTCTCCGCTCACATGAATACAATGTCCTTTCTAGTCTTCCAAAGAAAATTCAATGGTAGCCCAATTTGTTGCTTCTAACAGCTTTGCGCGCAACATATCACTCGTAAAATTCTTCTCTCTTACCAGCCTTTTGAATGCCTACGCCAATTCAACTGGATTAAGGTCACACATGTATGGGGAAAGACGGACAACGGAATGCCCATTTCTGACGAACTGTTTATTAATCTTGTGTATTTTCTCTCTCTTTTTCTCTCTCTCCCGGCTTTAGGTGTTGTACAAGCCGATACATGTCGGGCTTTCTCATTGCTTTTGCTCCCTTTCTTAAGTCAATCATCTCGCGTTTAAGTGTATACGCGGAAGTTGTTTCATTAGCGAGTACACTGTGGTACGGAGCATTGACTATAACTACAGCATTAGGAGGGAAAGATCTCAACAACATTTCAATGAACCACTTTGCAAAGCTTTCATAAGTCATTTAGCCGCGTTAGTCCTCTACTGCACAACCAGCTGCAAGTACTAGCTTTGCATCAATAAGGTAACCCGAAACCAATCTTTTCCACTAGTCGCCATAATGACTTTTCACACCATGGGAAACGTATTTTTGTTTAATTGGTAAAAGTTTTGGTACAGTTGGCAACCATTTTCCCCAAAACAGAAAATCGAGGAAGAAGTTTTTTTTATTATACACACAACAAAATCGATTGTCACGACATTGTTAAGTATGTCACGACATGTGTTTTTCTTATTTTCTCCGGTGAAACGAGACTACGATCTGCACAATTTTCTTTCCTCCTTTTGTGTTCGTTTTTAATTTTCTTCAATTGCCGCAATAGTGACCTCCTGTGTACACAGCAGTTATTATCGTCGTAGCATTTCTGCAATTTGAATTTATGAGACAATGCATTTTGTCATTGTGTCCATCTCTAGTATCACCCTCAAAATTTAAAATTAGGAATCACAAAAAGCATAAATATCTTCACAAACCATCGAAACACTCACACAGGCTAAAATTTAATTCATGTTGATATATACGAAGTGAGAAGTTCGCCAATATATCTACAGAATAATACAGCGAGAAAGTTACGAATATTCTTTCGAGCACGAATTATGCGGAATTACAACGAATAGGTTAAATATCATAGAGAGAGAAATTAACGAGCGGTACCAAATGCATTCCTTATTTAAGACACTGAGAAATACTATCTTATTATTCAAGATTCATTGTTACCCATTATCTACAGTCTACGTAAAGTACATAAACCAGTTAATCCTCCCAGTATTATCATTCAGATTTCAAACATCCCGCGTACCTTCTTGCAAAGTGTTTGGGTACACTAACCTATAATTTTAAATGGATAGCTAATAAGTTACGACAACAAGGTCCACATTCGTTCCTTGGTCAAAGCTAATAAAAAGATATAGACATTGTTGATATGTAGAATTCCATTTCCATTGAATTAGCTTTGTCATGTACAAGGGCATTTCTATTCAATAACGATTTCACAGCTCTGAAAATTTTAAACCTAATTTCACTTTGCATCACTTCTAACATTTCCTGTTTGAAGATAAATTCTATATACAAAAAGAAAGTCTAGCCATGGATCATCTTGAATCGTCATTACTGTCGAAAACAAGAATTAGGATTGATTCAGTACACACGTTATGTTGACGATGGATTTCTGATTTATAATTCTGAAGCCGAATTAGATTTTCTGTTACAAGGTTTAAATTCATTCCAGCCAAAAATAAAGTACACAAATGAGTTGGAAAAAGAAGAGAAACTGAGTTCTCTCTTCTAGACCTTCTAATCTACAGGAATAATAATAAATTTCAGATACGAAACTATCTGACCCCATCTACTCTAGAATTACACGACAATCACAAAATAGTGTTAAGCAAAACGGCATAACCACAGCACTGTGAGCACCTAAATCGCTCGAGAAATCATACATAGGGTAAAAGAGTTACTTCACCGATAGTAAGTTTCACCATGTAAATGCGGTAAAAAATATATATGGACGATCTAGTGTTTGCCTGTTAGTACGAATTAGCGAACATGAAAGGGACTCTTATCTTCGAGAATCCGGTATCCGGCCTTTTTAAACAATTAAGGTCGTATCATCATCATAATGTATCTTCAAGGCTAATTCATAATACCATCAGTAACTTGGAGAAATCTGTTTAGGAGGCCTGCTACATAATCCGAAATGGGCAAGAATTAAATACCAACAGGGAAAACTTACATAAATCTTGGACTCCCGTCGTCAATTACATACTTGGAACACGTAAACATTAACATACACACGCCACCTTCACTTACGAGACATCCAATAACAGTTGTTCTAACAACACTCATAAACAGCTGAATATAAATTTCTAGTGTCTACCAGTGTCTTAGGTGATTATATATAAACATATTTGCACATTTCACATATATTTCACTATACGCAAACAGCATAATCTCTCTCTCTAAAAATGTATGTCAGTATGTTTCTCCTCTCATCACGCCAAAAACGCTTGATCGATTGCAATGAGTTTTCGCACACGATCAGATAATGGATCCATTTGGGATGTTATCATATTTTTGTTAACCGAAAGTGACTGTGTCGCGAACTAATTAATAAAAGCAGTAATTTCATTGTTTATAACAACGCAATAAATACACTGTTTCCATTAAGTTAAAACAACTATGAGAAATATATAGCTTTGAATTTTTACTTTAAATTTGGATTGTTGTAAATAAAGATATTGAGATTTAATGTTTCAAAGTATTGTAGTAGTAGTAGTGATGATGGTGGTGGTGTCAACATATTTTATTCACCCCGCACCAACGGGCGGGTACTTTAAGCTAGTTTACAACTAAAAACACACATCATTAAATTTATGACTTTCAATTTCCCTGTTAAAATACCTAAAGACGGTAAGAGACTGTTACAGAAAACCTTCGCATCAGTCTATATATTACGCCAGAGGTTATTTTCATCCAAATTAAATCCGGTTTGGTCACAAGTGATCCATGTCTGCAGCTAAGTTCCTCTATCGACAACTAAGTTCTTGATTTACATCTCCATTTCTAAATTACACAACCAAATCAGTTGCTTTGTACAATCTACTGATATTGCTTTTTCACGTAATCTGCCGTTTTCTCATAAAGAGATTTAGACAGCATTAGAAAATCCACAAAAAGAATGGAAAATTACCACTCCGCTATTCTTTGAAAACTTTCACCAATCAACCCGTCGAGACCTATAGACGTGTATATGTTCGTCCAGTTACATTTTGTGTCATATGTGTACACATCTAAGTCTTGTGCGAACTGAATGGAATTTCATTTAAGACCTTTAGACCATTATGGCGCAGCCGTATGGATGATCATGGGAGAATTGGTAGAATGAAGGAAGTGGGAGAAAATTCACGCACATCGTGTTTGTCCACCACAAAGTCAACATGGCATAAGCTGGGATCGAACCGCGCTCCCAGAGGTGAGCACTCTCCCACCGAGGCCAAAGTTTTGTGCGAATATCTAGTTGTGACATACTCTAGAAGGTCCAGTTGTTTGAAAATGCACATGTTTCGCAAGATAGACACCTTCTCCTCTCCCTGTTGAAGGTTCTTTAATGCAACACTCAGTAGATGAAACTAAATTATACTGAATATTAAAACACATTGACTTACCTTCTATGTTGAAGCATGCCTTTGGGAGACCATGAAATTTGTATTACTTGTTGAGGTGTTGTCTCACACCCATCAAAATTTGGCGTGAGTGACGGATCCAAAATCATTTTGTACAAACTGGTGCGATTCAATTGCCAAAAAATCTTATTTTGGTCAATACCTATAAACAGAAAAGACAAAATTATACAACTACAACTACCTATCAACTACAATTATAAAACAAAAAGAATGTCCTAAATCTTTACATCTACAGAAGACCTATCAAGATCTGTCTGCATTATAAATGAATAATAGTACTATAGACATCGCAGTACAAACTTAGTGAATTTCAAGTACCTAGGTACATTCGTGCATTAAGTCGAAATCACTAATGTTAAATATCCGAATTTTCTCTATATAAATTCAAATTCAAGACAAGTTAATTCTAGAGAGAAGACTAGTACTCCACTAGATCTTTTTTTCGGTTGACATTAAAATGATTTCACAATGTAAAAAGTTATGCTTGTCACATGAAGTTTGCAGGTGCATAGATATATACAAATACAATATCATTCTTCTTTAGATCATTATTTCTACACATTTACCAGTAAAGAATGTATTCTTTAAAAAATCGATCAATTTTACGAATTCGTCCTGGATATTTTACCGACTAGAGATAATTACTACACAAAATATGAGAATGTCTTTTCCCATACCTTATCATCCATTTCACACACCGATATTATTCTCGGAATTCATTTCAAGTGCATCCTAACTTTTTTTTTTTAACGATATATTGGACAATGCATTCTGAAAGAGAGCAACTACGCAAACTTGAAAACTTAACGACTTCTATTATTAAACAGCCATGAAACTATTCTTAAAAGCGCGAGTTATAGAATGAATCAGGAATATAAAAAAGTGAGTACAATAATTTCCAGGAAAATAAAAACTGCATTTACACAAATTTAATTGGGATGTTATTTAAGGATCTAAACTTCCTATAATAAATCATATTTTAATCAATATCTCGACTACATTTTGCAAACCCTGTTCTATATAATTATCTAACTAAACTAAAAACTAAACTGGGTGGCACGATATCCCCCCTTAAGGGTCCTGGCCTGTCAAACGGCCGTATTACTTTTAAGATTACGTGGTCAGCGTAACGCCTATTCGTAGCCGTGTGTGTGTCTGACTTTCATGGCCACAGTCCGCTACTTCTTTTATTCAAGTAGCTCCCCAATTGTCCTCACGATGCTGGGTCTTCCACCGCGAATTATCTAATTATTTACACTAATTATAAAACAAAATCAGTGACATTTTGCGTTGATTTTTTTTCTTTACAATAATTCTATGTATATCTCCATCGAATCGATGATCATGCCCGTAGAACTAGGAAAACAAATCTCTCTAGAAATTTTTAGAGTGTTAGACTTTACCTTGTGACACATGGATGAAAGGAGAGAGGAGACACACATGCGAAAAAAGGACGGAACTGACTAGAAAGTCTGTACTTCAAATAACGTAATAAAATGAACCCAAAGCAATCTATTGTTATTGAACTCTTAACACTTGCACATTAAAAGGTTTACATTAAAGGCTAATTTTTCTCACTTACCAGTTTCTGAAGTTGGGATTGCTAACGGCGTACTTATAAATGTAGAATCAAATGTAAAAGCCAATTGGTCATTGTCTGGATCCGGGCGCATCTCCTAGACAATAAAGCAAAACTCACAAACATCTTAATATATTCTAAATTGAGAATTCTTATAATCAATACCTCCATTACCTTACCAAGACCCTCCGCCAATTTCTTTACACTACATACTTCCATATGTCCATATAAAATGTAACCCTAAGCTCTATGGACTTGTCTTTTATTATTGATACATTTTCACTGTCGAGATTTTTTATCTCTTGACTATCTCAAACAAAATAATAACTTTGGCAATTCTACACAACGAACCTTTTCTGATTTTCTCTTAACTTTTCTACAGGGTGTCAAAAATTTACTGTAAAGAGTTTAGATCCTTAAAGAGGATATGACTATGTTGTTGTTCTTCATACAGCAAATGCTGGGACGACGCTCTTCTCCCAAGATGACCGGTGAAATCATCAAACAATCAACTCTTACCCCAAAACACTGCTCCCATTTACCATATAATCCGTACACAGCAACTGTTTTATTGCTTGGTAAAAGGCGATTAAAGGTTTTCTTAAGTCTTGACGAATGAGGTCGCTACCGAACCCCAGTGGTTAACTCCTTCGGATAAGCATTGGAGAGGTAACGCGGGTTTGAATCCCGCTCATACAAGTCGTCGTGACCAAAGATTTTCTGTTAAGAGGTGAATGCTGGAATGATGCCTGCAATGAAATCCCTAATCGCTACTTTTTCTATCTCAGGAAAAGGTCTCGATGAGGCATGTCATCACTTCACCGGGTCAAGACCACAGATGCTACTTCTACTCATTTGAATTTTGTAAATTCAAATTAACACATACAGTTTGCGCGTAATCTGCAACAAAGATGTTAGAATTTCTATTTAAAGAATTATTTGATAATCACTTGACGAAACTTACACAAATATTAGCAATAAGCAGACAGCGATTAACGAGTGCTTTTTTCGACTCGCGGTTCTTCCACTAAAAATTTAAATTCTACTGTTTTCAGTACCTTCCGCATAAAACGGTGACATTAGTATACTGTCAAATAATGCTTTCAGCGTAAAGGAAGATCAGTAAAATCGAGTTGTAAAGGTCTCTTCGTAAAATGAGAACTCTAGACTGCTGAATTTTTCATCTTAACAGATAGAATGAATTGATATTTGGTCGTAACAAAATAAATCATAACACTTTTAATAATGGTTTCATAGGTGGATCTTCAAAACTTTTACATAGTAGTAATTTAGCACATTTAGAACTCATTTTGAGTATTCCAAAGTCTACAAACGCGTTAAAGGTTTTTTTTAAAAAGTATTGTTATTATCTCTCATGGAAAAATTCTCTTCATACGAGATTGATAAATACATACTACAAAATTCTGATTTTTTTCTTTTTAAAAAAATAAATCTGAACAATTCTAAGATTAGTATTTACAGATATACAGAACTTTAAAAAAATAATTTTCGCACTATGAAATACAAAAATCCTTATTTCACGTTACAAAGTAACCAAAAAACAAAAAGTCCTTGCTGTTGTTGAAACAGCATTATCCGCAGAGGTTTGAAATATTCGACGACTTGATTGGGTTGCGGACAAGCCCACCTTAATGGGGGTAAGCCGAAAACCCTGAACGTACTGCTTCGACACCTCCGTTTCTCTTCGTCACTACTCGAGCTATGGCTACTTGAGTGCGTAAAGCGTCTGTTTTGGTCACGGTCAATGTTCCCACTCTCACCTCGATATTTTTTCCAGCACCCCCTTTCCGTATCAGTGATCACGTCTTCCGATTTGATGTCAAAAACGAGAAGAATTTTTTGGTTACCTTGTATTTTAATTAAATAAAGACCATTTCATACATCTGAATACTATTTCATGCATTACAAAAAAAAAAAAAAAAAAAAAATCATCACTCGGAATTTCTAAGCTTTTATTTACAGTCGGTCATACACTCATACAATCTTAAATTACAATTGTAAATATACATGACTTTGGTGTTGCAGTTATCACTGTGAGTAGTTACTCATTTCGATACATAAAAATCACACAAATCTGTGTAACTACTGAAAATAAAAATAATTTCTATCAAATCGAACTCTTCCCAAAGTTTTATAGTTTGAAACCAAGAAACAACTTGTGCTACTAGAGTCGATTGCATTTCAATGTGACAAGAAGTAAAAAGAAATATCTAGCAGACCAATGGAAGTTACTATCACATTGATATATTCAGTAAAAAGTTTAAATTAATTCATATAGCGTCGAGACTACCGCCAAGCTCAGCAACAAATCACAGCCTTATATCAAAATGTATTTTATACAATTACAGGAAAACTAAAATTAAATACGTATCTTAGCTTCTTGTATTAATAAATCTCTTTACTTAAGTTTATACATAGATTTACACGGGAATCTGGAATAATATTTCTACGACGACAAAATATACAATGATTATCAAAACTCCGTTAATGAAATAAGGTCTTGGTATCAATTCTGCGCAAGATAAATTAAAGTAAAACCTACACAGCTAATAAAAAGTTCCACCTATCAAGCTCGCAGCTTAATTAACTCACTACACAGCCCGGCATTTATCTAGTGCGGCTGACGAAAATCCTTTGAAAACCCTGTCAGGATGTAACAGGAGCGTAAACCGTCTGTTTAACCAAATCATAGTAATTTGCAAAAATATAATAGAAAAGGGTTATGCATTTTTCAGACACCTTACTGGCGAAAAGTAAAAGAAATACTGAATATAATTTCTTTCGCAGATAAATATTCGAATTTGTTGTCTAGAGGTTTATAGACGAATATTTTCGATACTATAAAGATGAATTTTCGATTTTTGCCCCTTTTTTTATTATTCTGGATTACTGTGTATCCAGATTTTTTTATTATTCTGGTTGAATAGAACATCAAGCAAAACATGCTACCTACCGTTTTATTGAGTAATTTTTGGTCGTCTTGCTAGTTGTCGGAGGTTGCTTCTTGGAGTCTAATTTCCATCCTGAGCATTGGGGAGCGTCGTGAATCTCCCTGCCTAGAGGAGGTTACTTCCGGAAGCTGAATCTTCCAATACGGAACGTTGTAGGAAGTTATTAACTAGTCTCCCATTTCACCCACAACTATTAGTCTACACGAGGAACTTCAATTTGGTTTGAGCTCCAATGATATCTTCGTGTTGCCAATATTTTTGGAATATCAAGCTACTGTCAACCCACGTTTTATCGAAATTCACAATTACTTGTCCCTCGAGGTTCCTTCCTGAAGCCGAATCTCCCCATACGGAACGCTGGAGAAGGTTGCTAATTAATCTCCCATGTCATGCATTGATCCGTAGCGATTCCTATCTGGAGGTTGTTGAATCTCTCCGCCCCTTCTCATCGTTGGTAATCAAGGTAACTTTAATCGTAAATACGAGGAAGGAGGGGGTTCAGAATGTCCGAATCAGAGGATCTAACTCTTATATATAGACGAAACTAAAAGAAAGAAACGAACCTTAGGACCATTATATTTTGGTGCCCGAACAGACCGTTAGGAGGCCCCACACTATTACACGGATGATGGGCCGATGGTATCGGACGCAGGTTTCCCCGGATGCTAAGCCAAAGCTTTACCAATTGAACTACTGCCGCTCGGTGTGTTACGATGCGAACTAACTGAGGAATAGCGAAATAATGTAAACGCTAACTTTACAATGATAAAATTTCTTCTCTAAACAGAATTATTAAATATTCAACGGAGTTGCGCCATATTTAGCATTCTTTTCACCGTAACTCAATGATATAGGTGAAACTTTCAAACATACTGATGCTGGTTGCAAGGAAATGCAAACTCATTTATTTTGCATAGATGATAAAAGGTGTGTGTCGCTAATAAAAGTTATTTTGACGGCGGGTTGGGATATACCACAATTCCACGGAGCCACTGAATTTTAGTGCCTTGCTGGTGATATTGTCCAATGAGTTAAGAAGGTTAAAAGCTGTTGTTGTAAGGTAAGGTGAAATCACTGTATAATAAATACTCTTTAGTCAGATGACCTTGGGGTGCACGAGAGGTTAGAGCGTTCGCTTTCTGTACGCGTGGTCACGGGATTAAATCCCGACGAGTCCAATGAACGGAGTGGTTCAGAGTCCACTTTACCAAAAACTGCAGGTACCGTCCCTAGCTCACCAGCTCGTTCAGATATTATTTTTCGATCTGAAAATACTTTTCGCCGAGAGCTAAATAAATACAAATATCTGAGCTATTTCTCTTGTGTATTAAAATTGTCATGTTATAGCTTGCTGTGTTACGTGTCGTTTTATTGCTTACTTACTCTATGGTTTACAGAACTCGCAAGTTCATCGCCGCAGTGACGAATGTTCGCCATAGGATTCTATCCTGAACAAGATAGGCCAGATTTTATCACAACCACCTACTTCTCGAAGATTCCTTCTAATATTATCATCTCAACGCTCAGTCTTCCCAATGATTTCTTCCCCTCCGGTTTTACAACCAAAATGGAACATAATCTTCGTTTTTCCCTCATCCGAGCTACATGGTCTGCCCACCTTAGTCGTCGCGATTTCATTATTCTTACAACACTGGGTGGGTCGTAAAGTCCGAGGAGTTCTTCATTATGTAGTCTCCTCCATTCCCCAGTCATCTCGTCCAGTTTATCTTTCAAAACCCTATTATCAAACATGTAATTTATGTTCATCTGCAAGGGACGTACCGGCAACCGTAAAGTATTACCAATAGAATAACCGTTCTGTATATTTTCAATTTCAACTTTCTTGATATGTGTAGTTTTAGTTTAATTTAATGTTATTGTCAGCGTAAAATGGTTATTCCAGCTGTATCTGAAACTTAATAAATAAATAATGTGAGATCCCAGCTATGTTTTGTGTTCCTTTCTGAATATTAACAGAAAATAGGACATAGTTAACACTAAAATTCACTGGAACTTCGTATCAATTTGTGGGTGCGCGCACTTTTTGGAGGAGGGTGGATTTCCTACACTCTGCAGAAGTATTTCCTGGCTCTATTTTCCGATATATCTACCAGGCCTAGGATAGGAACAGGCGTAAAATACAGTATTCTACGGGCTGAGAAATTCTTCCTTCTCTTGAAATTTCACAAATCGGACATCATCTGGTAAAACAAGTGTATGGTGGGAATGAATCTAAACATCTCGTAAAATCTTTCCGCATCACTTAAGAAAGCATTAAAAGAAAATACTAGTTAACTTGGTCTGGAAGTAACTACATTCTGCTATCTTATTACTTGTTAGCTAACTTCACGCTTTATAAACTACAATACTGCACTACTCTTTTCTTTGAACAGTTCAATTCTTCCAGTTATCGCTCTACAAAGTGAAGCAAATTCTATTCACTAACAGAGTTTTATGTTATCACTTAGTTTTAGAATAAGTAAATTTGAGGATCTCAACTTTCGACAGTTTCTTCACAGAAAAAAAAGGAAAAGAAAAAAGAAACCTGAATCTTAAATTACGTGATAATAATGGAACAAATTACACCCATCATGAGCCAGTATACAGCAATTCAACACAGTTTTTGAAATGTAAATACGCGGTTGAAAGCACGAGGATGACCAAAACACAGATATTTCAGTACAGGAGCATTATTCCAGATTCCTTTCAATTATAATATTAGAATCATAGCATCTCAAGAAAATGAAAGGGCATAGTTCGTTTCCACAAGTATTGAAAAGTTTTTGTTTCCAAAATTACGGCACAGAATTACTAGCAAATTTCCTTACAATAAACTTAATACTTTTGTACACTTGCAAACATATAAATAAATATTAATATAATAATCCAAACTGTGATAAAGAATTACACACACACACACACACACACATTAGAAACAAAGAAATTTTAAAAAAAGGAAGAAGAATGATTCATAAATACAACGCTTCGATTTGCAGTTACAATAACATAAAAAAGTTTCTAAGTGGTTTTCATTTTAACCCTGCTGTCTGTCCCCTCCCCCAGATAAAGTGGAAGTTAATAAACAGGTTTTAAATGTAAGTTGATTGTCTTATTCTTCACATGGCATCAAAATGAAACTTATGAGCCTCCTGCAGTTTCTCCTTCTTATCTTCCCGCCTTTCTTTCCAATGCAGTGCAGCAATTATACCTGATATAAGAACACAAGTCCCAAGCAAAGCCAAAGCAGTTAAAAGTACGAGTTTACTTGGTGTTACAAAGAGTTTAGCAATCCATTTTGAAGGCTCCCCTAACGGAGAAGGAATTACAACTACTTGAGAGTTGGGAATAATCTGAGTCCATTCCTTTGACCTATATTTTGGATCTGGCCACGACATGCCCACGGTCATTGCGTCAACAAAGTTGGGAGTGCGTCCTAACCCAAATATTGAGTATGGCAGTTGTAATGAAAAGTGACCACTTTGTGACAACTGCGCTGAAGAAGCAACCTGGGTATTACCATCCTGTGTTGTAGTTTTGTAAGTAATTTGGGGCCCGGGTAAATTAGTACCATACGGAATTTTACCATTTTTACAATGCTTATAACATAACCCAGTAAGCACGATAACTTTTACAAAATTAGCATCGTAGTCTAAACTATTCTTGAATGCTTTGACCTCATACTGATTTTTACTTCCCAAACTTACAAGAATAACATCTAAATTGCCGTTTTCATAAAAATCATAGAATGTTCCCATTACAGTTTCATTGAATGGCGAAAGCGCATCCCAGCGGATTGCAAATGTTCTGCCAAATGCACAGTTCTCGCAGCCGATATTTTCTAAAAGAACAGTCTTAACAGGAGAATTTTTCTTTTTAACTGCCAAAGTAGCTAATAAATCTGGATAGCCATCCAGATTGAAATCACCTGCTCGTAATGTTATAGTATCGGTGTATCTTTTACCCGGGGATTTTGCAAAACCCCACACATTACCTTTGCTATCTTTAAAATCAACTTTAAGATTAACCCATTCGCCTGAAAGATAAACTAAAATAGAACTATTGAAGCAATCCGTGTCATAACACACAGGTAAAACATGATCTAGTTTAGCTCGTAAAGACATATCAAAAAACAAAGATTGTCCGATTTGTTCATGGTTGCTTACTCCTTCTGGAAAAGAGATAGAATGATTAAACTTAAATCCTTCTATCCCATCACTATACCACACTTCGAAATCCTTTTCTGTTGTTACGAATAGATCAGGGGTCAAATCACCATTTAGATCTACATACGCATGGGAATGAGGACGACGTAGTCGTTTCTCTTCGTCTGCATGTTTGGGTACAGGAATTCGTTCTGGGGGTTCCCTTCCCTTCTTAAACACCCAGAAACATCTTTCGGTGCCATTGTCTCCAAAAAGATCTGAAATCATATCATTATTATAATCCAACATTAACGGCTGACCTGACATTTCTAGAATTGGTGAATCTTCTTCGCTACAATTCATGTGGTTCAATCCACCCCACAAAGCATACACACGTGTCGGTTTCACTTTATCATCTTTATTCACACTGGTAATAAGAACATCCATTATTGCATCTCCATCAAAATCACCAGGAATCACACTCGTTATTGGAATATTAAACTGACATTTTATTCCAGCAGAACGCAAAAGAGGTTCTTGCTCTCCTGCAAGTAACACCTCAACTGTCTTCCCATCGTCTCTTATAACAAACATATCTGTTAGTTTGTCCGAGTTGAAATCACCAAATGCTGCAGGCATACCATCTGTTACACTTCCAAACACAGACGCCGTAATGTCACTTGCACTGCAGAAGGGCAAAAAGAGAGGAAACAGAACCATACTTAAAAACCAAACTTTCAACGGATTACGACATTTCGAACACATTACGCACACGTTCTGGAATCCACTAGTTGATATCTCTTTCCAAAATCGCTTGACTTTGAAGTGTGACATGCCCTGTTAATAAATAAGACACCTATTACAATCATACAATTACTAAAACAAGGGTTTAAAGATAACATATAGAATGAAACATCTCTATAGTCTTTGTCTATGCTAAAAAAAAATATCAAACTATAGCATTCTCACGACCCTGAACTTTACACATACAGGCCATAATATTTCTGCCATTGATGTGTTTTGAAACATGAAATCATGCTACAATAAATTGTTTCCAATATGTATAGTGTTTTGTATGCAATGTTATTTACATGACGACTGGAATTTTGGCAGCACGTTGCAAGTTTATCTAAGGCGTCGTTAGAGAGATAAAATAGCCTAAACAGATTCTGGTGTATATACTCGTACATAAACATCTTTATACTCAGAGGCTCGACTGACATTAAAAATCTGTTCGAGGCAAAGGTAATAACAACAGTTAATAATGTCTGAATTCCCTGAATGGAGGAACATAATGGAGTACAAAAATGTGTAACAAACCTTAAAGGTTTTTGATTTAAATTATTGCCTAGAAGTAAACGCAATGCTTCCTTAAATGGACATTTCCGGTACTACTTTTTTTATTGCAATAAAAAGTCTGCTAAATTTGGAGAACATTTTCTTTTCTTTCTGTGTTCTTTTTATCAAGGGATATTAAGCCTTGTTTCCAAATAGTCCCACTCATGCGCTAAATCGACCGCCACCATGTTGTGACGTAAGCAATCAGGAGACGGCTTGTCACTGAAGTACAAGTTTGTTACTAGTTGGCTGGTTTGTATTATTAAGAACCGATAGCATAAATAGACGGAAAGAAATTGTGTATAAGCAGTGCATAGTTCCTTTGTTCGTTAGCACGTCAGTAAGATCCTAACACAATATTTGTTACCCTACCGAGAAATGAAAAGCAACAAAGGGCTTGGCTGCGTGCAGTGCGGAGGGATGTAAATAGCACGAGCTGTGTAAGTTTCCGTCGCCCGTATTCACTATCCACTGAATCTACGTTTAATTCGAATCACCCTTGAGTCGTATTAACCACCGCAATAAACCTGGCTTCACAGTACATATCTGAATCGAATTTAAAATGCGAAGGTTAGCGATACATTCAAGGTATTGTACTCGGCACTTTAACAAGTCTTCACACGCATTCTGC